>SZWC01010790.1:20458-37937 GCA_023375785.1 Penium margaritaceum
TTTGTGGTCATGGTCAGTGGCACATGCCAACTTTGTCAAGGCATTGCGCACAATAGCCACACGTAGCCACCAGTATTGTACCTTGTTTGCACCTGCAAGATCATGCCTAGTAAAATTGCACTGTTATTGGACATTCTGACCGTGGCTGACTTGTGTTATGATCAATAGAAGTAAAAGTCACTTGGATACATTTGTGGTCATGGTCAGTGGCACATGCCAACTTTGTCAAGGCATTGCGCACAATAGCCACACCGAGCCACCAGTATTCTACCTTGTTTGTACTTGCAAGAACATGCCTAGTACATCTGCACTGTTATTGGACCCTCTGACTGTGGCTGACTTGTGTTATGATTCGTAGAAGTTAAAGTCACTTGGTAAACTTTGTGGTCATGGTCAGTGGCACATGCCAACTTTGTCAAGGCATTGCGCACAATAGCCACACCGAGCCACCAGCATTCTACCTTGTTTTCATCTGCAAGATCATGCCTAGTGCATTTCCACTGTGATTGGACACTATTGTCAGAAAATACTCCACTGCCACCAAATGCCGACTGGCATTTATCTTCTACCCCCTGCTGTGCACAATACCCATCGGAGCATCTGGACCCCGAATGCCCGAATTATTGGAATACCCAGCTCCGAGCGGGGTCACCATACGTGTGCAGCAGCCTCAACGGCTTGGGAGGCAAAGCCGACCAAGGCACGACGACCGGTTAACTCTCACGCCAGCGACCAGCCCGCGCGCACCACTGAACGGCTGGGACCCGTCAAATAACGTCGGTCACGTAACCGACAGGCCAACGGTCTGTGGGTGGCTCGGTCCGCACTACGTGCCAAATGCAGCGCCCGTGAGCGTCACATCGCCTCTCTCTGAGGCAAGCCCAAGCACGGAGCAGCCCCCACAATCTGATGCATGTGGGGAGTCACAGACCGCGCCTTGCACCAAGCAACACTAGCAGCAGAAGCAAGCCCATGGCGGAAGCTGCCTCCTGTCGTGCACCGAGTTTCACAGTGCACGCACTAGGCGTCTAGGTTAGTACTAGGATCTATATAACTTGTACCTAGGTTCCTTGCTCTTTTGCCTCAGTTCCTCAATGGTTTCCATCGTTTCATCACTGTCGCTTCCGCTTCCACTTTGTTTTGTGACATTGCCTCACCTTTGCTTCCACTCCGTGCTCGGCTTACCTCATTTTCCTGTCATGGTATCAAGCCAGATGATTCTCCGACCTCTGGCGTTCTCCCCCCTCCCCCCATCCACCCTTCTCTGGTTCTATCTCTCCAAGCTGTGCTCCACCTCCGTCTTCGCCCGCTTGTGGGCGGCTGCCTGTGTCCCTTCTAGGCGGGCTTTCTTCTCCCGCTGCCCTTTCTGCTCTGATACCCTATCTCACCACAATGGCTCTTTTCTCGGAGGAGGACTTCCGCTGGCTTCATGACATGTACGCTGGCCAAGCCACCGGACCACCTCCTCCCCTCAAGAGTACTCCACCTTCCGTCCTGGACTGCCTGCCCTTCTCTGGCGCCTCCAACGCACCACCCTCCTCACCACCTAGCGCTCACCTGCCTCTCCCCTCCTACTCGCCTCCAGCACCTCCACCTTCTCTGGTACCTCTAGCTCCTCCTCCAGCTCTACAAGTGCCTTCAACACCCCCTCCAGCTCCACCAGCACCTCCAGCTCCTCCTTCAGTGCATCCTTCCCTCTCCATCTCCACTTTGCCGGCCTGGTCATCGCCTCTCACTGACTCAACTCCTTCCTTACCGTCTCCATCGTCCTTATGCTTGGCTCTCCTAACCCCACCTTTGGGCATCTCTCCTCCTGCTCCCATTCCTCCACGCACTACTCTTCCTCACTGTCCTATTCCCCCTGGCTTCCTATCTCATCCGCTGCGCATTCCACCTCTTCCCCTGCTTCCACCTAGCTGCTTTGCCGCCTCGACTACTTCTGCCATGTCCAAGACTATTGCACCTCCTACTCTTCCTCACTGTGCCACTCCACCCGGCTTCGCTCCTTCGTTCCAACCACTGATGGAGACACACCTACTGCAACCATCACCGGCTCCAGATCCTGCCTCACAGCCATTCTGTGGCTCCCTGTCACACACTGCCTCTTCCACCTGTCATCATTCACTGTCTATCCCTCCCTCTGTCTTATCCTCTCCCACATGCTTCTTCATGCTCCAATCCTCCCTTTATTCTTTCTGTTCTTCTGTCTATTATGTTATCATCCTTCTCCGGCCTATGATGCACTGCTCTGTCTCCCTCTTTGTTGCAACCATCATGGATCCCTCTTTCCGCAGTTGTCCTCTCCGGCAAGGTAATCCTCTGCCTCCACTTGCCATGGCACCATGGGATCATGGTGTCAGAAAATAAAAAAGACTCCGACAGAGGTCACTCCTCAGGAAATACCAAGCTCTTAACAAGGGTTCAGGTCCCCACCTGAATCACCTTGGCAACGGTCTCTCGGTCGAACTAACCGTTAGGCCCGACAGTCCAAGTCATCCCCTAATAAAGTGACACCTGTCACCCGCCGTGTCTTCGCTCTGCTCATCTTTTGTATTTCTTGTCTTCGCCAAACTCTCAACGCTTTGCTCCGTCACTCTCGCTCCTTCGCTCAGCTCCCTTACTCCGCCAACCAACACTCACCTCGCCAACTCTCTCTCACATCAACCTGTCTACCTCCGCTATCTCGCTTCTCAGCCTTCATCAGCTTCCGCGACTAACTCCCCGGACCGCTCTCGCTTACGTCACTTCGCTGACATACTTCTGCATGTTCCGCTGCTTCTNTTCACACCACCTTCTGTCTTTCTGGCGCTCCGTCCTCCTCTCGTCCCTTTGCCCAATCCCCATTCTTCCCTCTCAGTGGGCCGTGCTCCCCTGCGGGCGGCTGTCAGCACCACATTCAAGGATCACACAACCCAGCTTTTGTGTGCAGCCAGCAGCATGAGGCGCACCCCTTCAACCTGGTCTGGGATTGTGGCAGTGCGGACGGCTGTCAGAAAATACTCCACTGCCACCAAATGCCGACTGGCATTTATCTTCTACCCCGTGCTGTGCACAATACCCCTCCAAGCATCTGGACCCTGAATGCCCAAATCATTGGAATACCCAGCTCCGAGCGGGGTCACCCGCTACATGCAACAGCCTCAACGGCTTGGGCGGCAAAGTCGACTGAGCCACAACGACCGGTTGACTCTCACGCCAGCGACCAGCCCGTGCAAACCACTCAACAGCTGGGACCCGCCACCGCCAAATAACGTCGGTCACGTAACCTACAGGCCAACGGTCTCTGGGCGGCTCGGTCCACACTACGTGCCAAACGCAGCACCCGTGAGCTTCAAGACGCCTCTCTCTGAGGCAAGCCCAAGCACGGAGCAGCCCCCACGATCAGATGCATGTGGGGAGTCACAGACCGCGCTTCGCACCAAGCAATACCAGCAGCAGAAGTAGGCCCATGGTGGAAGCCGCCTCCTATCCTCAACCGAGCTTCACAGCGCACGCACTAGGCTGTAGTCTAGGGCAGTACTAGGATCTTTACAACTTGTACCTAGGTTCCTTGTTATTTTGCCCGAGTTCCTCAATCCTTTCCAGTGTTTCGTCGCTTTCGCTTCCGCTTCCACTTCACTTCGTGACATTGCCTCACCCTTCGCTTCCACTCCGTGCTCGGCTTACCTCATTTTCCTGTCAACTCTGACACGACTCGTGTTATGATCAATAGAATTAAAAGTCACTTGGATACCCTTTTGGTCATGGTAAGTGGCACATGCCAACTTTGTCAAGGCATTGTGCACAATAGCCACACCAAGCCACCAGTATTCTACCTCGTTTATGCCTGTAAGGCCATGCCAAGTATATCTGCACTATGATTGGACACTCTGACCGTGGCTGACGCGTGTTATGATTCATAGCCGTTTAAGGTACTTGGTAAACTTTTTGGTCATGTTCAGTGGCACATGCCAACTTTGTCAAGGCATTGCGCACAGTAGCCGCGCCAAGCCACTGGTTTTTTACCTTGTTTCTACCTGAAAGTTCATGCCTAGTAGATCTAAACTGTGATTAGGCACTCTGACTGTGGCTGACTCGTGTTACGATTTGTTGAAGTTGAAGTCACTTGGTAAACTTTGTGGTCATGGTCAGTGGCACATGCCAAATTTGTCAAGGCATTGCGCACAATAGCCACACCGATCTACCAGTATTCTACCTTGTTTGTACCTATAAGGTCATGCCCAGTGTATCTGCACTGTGATTGAACACTCTGCCCGTGGCTGATTCGTGTTATGATTCATAGTCGTTCAAGGTACTTGGCAAACTTTGTGGTCATGGTCAGTGGCACGTGCCAAATATGTCAAGGCATTGCGCACAATAGACGTTCCAAGCCACCGGTTTTTTACCCTGGTTATACCTGCAAGGTCATGCCTAGTTCATCTCAACTTTGATTGGGTACTCTGATCGTGGCTGACTCGTGTTACGATTCCTATAAGTTAAAGTCGCTTGGTAAACATCTGTGGTCATGGTCAGTGGCACATGCCAACTTTGTCAAGGAATTGCGCAACATAGCCACACCGAGCCACCAGTATTCTACCTTGTTTGAACCTAAACGATCATTCCGAGTACATCTGCACTGTGATTGGACACTCTGGCCGTGGCTGACTCATGTTATGATCAATAGAAGTAAAAGTCACTTGGATATATTTGTGATCATAGTCAGTGGCACATGCCAACTTTGTCAAGGCGTTGCGCAGAATAGCCATACCGAGCCACGAGTATTCTACCTTGTTCATATCTGCAAGGTCATGCCTAGTACATCTGCACAGTGATTGGACACTCTGACCGTGGCTGACTCGTGTTATGATCAATAGAAGTAAAAGTAACTTGGATACATTTGTGGTCATGGTCAGTGGCACATGCCAACTTTGTCAAGGCATTGCGCACAATAGCCGCACCAAGCCACCAGTATTCTACCTTGTTTGCACTTGCAAGATCATGCCTAGTATATCTGCACTATGATTGGACACTTGGACTGTGGCTGACTTGTGTTATGATCAATAGAAGTAAAAGTCACTTTGATACATTTTTGTTCATGGTCAGTGGTACATGCCAACTTTGGCAAGGCATTGCGCAAAACAGCCACACCGAGCCACCAGTATTCTACCTTGCTTGAAGCTGCAAGATCATGTCTAGTACATCTGCACTCTGATTGGACACTCTGACCGTGGCTGACTCGTGTTATGATCAATACCCATTTAAGGTACTTGGTTAACGTTCTGGTCATGGTCAGTGGCACATCCCAACTTTGTCAAGGCATTGCGCACAATAGCCACACCGAGCCACCAGTATTTTACCTTGTTTGCACCTGCAAGATCATGCCCAGTGCATCTGCATTGTGATTGGACACTCTGACCATGGCTGACTAGTGTTATGATTCTTAGAAGTTAAACTCACTTGGTAAACTTTGTGGTCATGGTAAGTGGCACGTGCCACATTTCACAAGGCATAGTGCACAATAGTCACACCGAGCCATCAGTATTCTACCTTGTTTGCACCTGCAAGATCATGCCTAGTACATCCGTACTGTGATTGGGTACTCTGACCTTGGCTGACTCGTGTTCGAATTCGTAGAGGTTAAAGTCACTTGGAAACCTTTGTGGTCATGGTCAGTGGCACATGCCAACTTTGTCAAGGCGTTGCGCACAAAAGCCGTGCCAAGCCACCGGTATTCTACCTTGTTTGCACTTGCAAGATCATGCCTAGTACATCTGCATTGTGATTGAATACTCTGACTGTGGCTGACTCATGTTATGATTCATAGCCGTTTAAGGTACTTGGTAAACTTTGTAGTCATGGTCAGTGGCACATGCCAACTTTGGCAAGGTATTGCGCACAATAGCCGTGCCAAGCCACCAGTTTTTCTACCTTGTTTATACCTGCAAGGTCATGCATAATTGATGTGTACTATGAGTGGACACTCTGACCATGGCTGACTCGTGTTATCATCAATAGAAGTAAAAGTCACTTGGGTGCATTTATGGTCATGATCAGTGGCACAGGCCAAATTTGTTAAGGCATTGCGCACAATAGCCGTGCCAAGCCAAGGGTTTTTTACCTTTGTTTATACCTGCAAGGTCATGCATATCAGACGTGCACTGTGATTGGGCACTCTGATTGTGATTGACTCATGTTACGATTCATAGCCGTTTAAGGTACTTGGTAAACTTTGTGGTCATGGTCAGTGGCACATGTCAACTTTGTCAAGGCATTGCGCACAATAGCCGTGCCAAGCCACCGGTTTTTCTACCTTGTTTATACCTGCAAGATCATGCCTAGTACATTTGAACTGTGATTGGGCACCCTGACCGTGGCTGACTCGTGTTACGATCTGTAGACGTTAAAGTCACTTGGTAAACTTTGTGGTCATGGTCAGAGGCCCATTCCAACGTTGTCAAGACATTGCGCACAATAGCCATACCGAGCCACCAGTATTATACCTTGTTTATACCTGTAAGGTCATGCCCCATACATCTGCACTCTGATTGGACACTCTGACCATGGCTGACTTGTCTTGTGATTCATAGCCTTTTAAGGTACTTGGTAGACTTCGTGGTCATGGTCAGTGGCACATGCCAACTTTGTCAAGGCATTGCGCACAATAGCCGTGCCAAGCCACCAGTTTTGTACCTTGTTTATACCTGCAAGGTCATGCCCAGTACATCTGAACTGTGATTGGGCACTCTGACTGTGGCTGACTTGTGTTACGATTCGTAGAAGTTAAAGTCACTTGGGAAACTTTGTGGTCATGGTCAGTGGCACATGCCAACTTTGTCATCGCATTGCGCACAATAGCCACACCGATCTACCAGTATTCTACCTTTTTTTGTACCTGTAAGGTCATGCCTAGTACATCTGCACTGTGATTGGACACTCTCACCGTGGCTGACTCATAACATGAGTCAGCGACGGTCAGAGTGTCCAATCGCAGTGCAGACGTACTAGGCATGATCTTGCAGGTGCAAACAAGGTAGAATGCTGGTGGCTCGGTGTGGATATTCTGCACAATGCCTTGACAAAGTTAGCATGCGCCACTGACCATGACCACAGAGTTTACCAGGTGACTTTACTTTCTACGAATCATAACACGAGTCAGCCACGGCCAGAGTGTCCAATCATATTGCAGATGTTCTAGGCATGATCTTGCAGGTATGAACAATGTAAAAACCCGGTGGCTTGGCACGGCTATTGTGCGCAATGCCTTGACAAAGATGGCATGTGCCACTGACCATGACCACAAAGTTGACCAAGTACCTCAAACGACTATGAATCATAACACGAGTCAGCCACGGTCAGAGTGTCCAATCACAGGCCAGACATACTGGACATGATCTTGCACATTCAAAAAAGATAGAATACTGGTGGCTCGGTGTGGCTATTGCGCGCAATGCCTTGACAAAGTTGGCAAGTGCCACTGACCATGACAACAAATGTATCCAAGTGACTTTTACTTCTATTGATCATAACACGATTCAGCCACCGTCAGAGTGTCCAATCATAGTGCAGATATACTAGGAATGATCTTGCAGGTGCAAACAAGGTAGAACACTGGTGGCTTGGCACTGTTATTGTGCGCAATGCCTTAACAAAGTTGGCATGTGCCACTGACCATGACCACAAATGTACCCAAGTGACTTTTACTTCTATTGATCATAACACAAGTCAGCAACGGTCAGAGTGTCCAATCACAGTACAGATATAATGGGCATGATCTTGCAGGTACAAACAAGGTAGAATACTGGTGGCTCTGTGTGGCTATTTTGCGCAATGCCCTGACAAAGTTGGCATGTTCCACTGACCATGACCAGAAAGATTACCAAGTACCTTAAACGGCTATGAATCATAGCACGAGTCAGCCACAGTTAGGGTGTCCAATCACAGTGCAGATGAACTAGGCATGATCTTGTAGGTTCATACAAGGTAGAATACTGGTGGCTCCATGTGGCTATTGTGCGCAATGCCTTGACAAAGGTGGCATGTGCCACTGACCATGACCACAAAGTTTACCAAGTAACTTTAACTTCTACAAATCGTAACACGAGTCAGCCATAGTCAGAGTGCCCAGTCACAGTTCAGATGTGCTAGGCATGACCATACAGGTATGAAAAAGGCAGAAAACTGGTTGCTCGGCAGGGCTGTTGTGCGCAAAGCCTTGACAAAGTTGGCATTTGCCACAGACCATGACGAGAAAGATTACCAAGTACCTTAAACATCTATGAATCATAACACGAGTCAGCCACGGTCACAGTGTCCAATCATAGTGCAGCTATACTTAGCATGACCTTACAGGTATAAACAAGGTAGAATACTGGTGGCTCGGTGTGGCTATTTTGCGCAATGCCTTGACAAAGTTGGCATGTGCCACTGACCATGACCACAAAGTTTACCAAGTGACTTTAACTTCTACAAATCGTAACACGAGTCAGCCACAGTCGGAGTGTCCAATCACAGTGCAGATATACTGGGCATGACCTTGCAGGTATGAAAATTGTAGAATACTGGTGGCTCGGTTGGGGTATTGTGCGCAATGCCTTGACGATGTTGGCATGTGCCACTGACCATGACCACAAATGTATCCAAGTGACCTTTACTACTATTGATCATAACACGAGTCAGCCATGGTTAAAGTGTCCAATCACAGTGCAGATGTACTAGGCATGATCTTGCAGGTGCAAACAAGGAAGAATACTGGTGGCCCGGTGTGGCTATTGTGCGCAATGCCTTGACAATGTTGGCATGTGCCACTGACCATGAACACAAAGTTTACCAAGTACCTTAAACGGCTATGAATCATAACACGGGTTAGCCATGGTCAGAGGGACCCGTCACAGTGCAGATATACTGCGCATGACCTTACAGGTATGAACAAGGTCGAATACTGGTGGCTCAGTGTGGTTATTGTTCGCAATGCCTTGACAAAGTTGCCATGTGCCACTGACCATGACCACAAATGTATCCAAGTGACTTTTACTTCTATTGATCATAACGGGAGTCAGCCACGGTCAGATATACTAGGCATGATCACAGTGCAGATGTTCTATGCATGATCCTACAGGTGTAAACAAGGTAGAATACTGGTGGCTCAGTGTGGCTATTGTGAGCAATGCCTTCACAAAGTTGGCATGTGCCACTGACCATGACCACAAAGTTTACCAAGTACCTTAAACGGCTATGAATCGTAACACGAGTCAGCCACGGGCAGAGTGTCCAATCACAGTGCAGATATATTGGATATGACCTTGCAGGCATAAACAAGGTAGAATACTGGTGGCTCGGTATGGCTATTGTGCGCAATACCTTGACAGAGTTGGCATGTGCCACTGACCATGACCACAAATGAATCCAAGTGACGTATACTTCTATTGATCATAACACGGGTCAGCCACGGTCAGAGTGTCCAATCACAGTGCAGATGTACTAGGCATGATCTTGCAGGTGTAAACAAGGTAGAATACTGGTGGCTCCATGTGGCTATTGTGCGCAATGCTTTGGCAAATTTGGCATGTGCCACTGACCATGACCACAAATGTATCCAAGTGACTTTTACATCTATTGATTATAACACGAGTCAGCCACGGTCAGAGTGTCCAATAACAGTGCAGATTTACTAGGCATGATCTTGTAGGTGCAAGCATGGTACAAGTATGGTGTCTCGGTGTACCTATTGTGCGCAATGCCTTGACAAAGTTGGCATGTAGCACTGACCATGAACACAAATGTATCCAAGTGACTTTTACTTCTATTGATCATAACACGAGTCAGCCACGGTCATTGTGTCCAATCACAGTGCAGATGTACTAGGCATGATCTTACAAGTTCAAAAAGGGTAGAATAATTGTGGCTCGGTGTGGCTATTCTGCGCAATGCCTCAACAAAGTTGGAATGTGCCACTGATCATGACAACAAATGTATCCAAGTGACTTTTACTTCTATTGTTTAAAACACGAGTCAGCCACGGTCAGAGTGTCCAATCACAGTGCATATATACTAGGCATGGTCTTGCAGGTGCAAACAAGGTAGAATACTGGTGGCTTGGCACGGCTATTGCGCGCAATACCTTAACAAAGTTGCCATGTGCCACTGACCATGGCCACAAATGCATCCAAGTGACTTTTACTTCTATTGGTCATAACACGAGTCAACCACGGTCAGAGTGTCCAATCACAATACAGATATACTGGGCATGATCTTGCAGGTACAAAAAAGGTAGAATACTGGTAGCTCGGTCTGGCTATTGTGCGCAATGCCTTGACAAAGTTGGCATGTTCCACTGACCATGACCAGAAAGTTTACCAAGTACCTTAAACGGCTATGAATCGTAACACGAGTCAGCCACGGGCAGAGTGTCCAATCACAGTGCAGATATACTAGGCATGATCTTGCAGGTACAAACAAGGTAGAATACTGGTGGCTCGGTGTGGGTATTGTGCGCAATGTCTTGACAATGTTGGCATGTGCCACTGACCATGACCACAAATGTATCCAAGTGACTTTTACTTCTATTGGTCATAACACGAGTCAACCACGGTCAGAGTGTCCAATCACAATACAGATATACTGGGCATGATCTTGCAGGTACAAAAAAGGTAGAATACTGGTAGCTCGGTCTGGCTATTGTGCGCAATGCCTTGACAAAGTTGGCATGTGCCACTGAGCATGATCACAACATTTACCAAGTGACTTTAACTTCTACGAATCGTAACACGAGTCAGCGACAGTCAGAGTACCCAATCACAACGCACATCTAATATGCATGACCTTGCCGGTATAAACAAGGAAAACAACGGTGGCTTGGAACGGCTATTGTGCGCAATGCCTTGACAAAGTTGGCATGTTCCACTGACCATGACCAGAAAGTTTACCAAGTACCTTAAACAGCTATGAATCATAACACGAGTCAACCACGGTCAGGGTGTCCAATCACAGTACAGATGTACTAGGCATGATCTTGTAGGTTCAAACAAGGTAGAATACTGGTGGCTCGGTGTGGCTATTGTGCACAATGCCTTGACAAAGTTGCCATGTGCCACTGACCATGACCACAAAGTTTACCAAGTGACTTTAACTTCCACAAATTGTAACACGAGTCAGCCACGGTCAGAGTGCCCAGTCACAGTTCAGATGTACTAGGCATGACCATGCAGGTATAAACAAGGTTAAAAACCGGTGGCTTGGCACGACTATTGTGCGCAAAGCCTTGACAAAGTTGGCATGTACCACTGACCATAACCACAACGTTTACCAAATACCTTAAACAGCTATGAATCATAACATGAGTCAACCACGGTCGGAGTGTCTAGTCACGGTGCAGATATACTGGGCATGACCTTGTGGGTACAAACAAGGTAGAATACTGGTGGCTCGGTGTCGCTATTGTGTGCAGTGCCTTGACAAAGCTGGCATGTGCCACTGACCATGACCACAAAGTTTACCAAGTGACTTTAACTTCTACGAATCGTAACACGAGTCAGCCACCGTCAGAGTGTCCAATCACAATGCAGATATACTGGGCATGACCTTGAAGGTATGAACAAGGTAGAATACTAGTGGCTTCGTGTGGCTCTTGTGCGCAATGCCTTGACCATGTGTGCATGTGCCACTGACCATGACCACAAATATATCCAAGTGACTGTTACTTCTATTCACCATAATAGGAGTCAGCCACGATCAGAGTGTCCAATCACAGTGCAGATATACTAGGCATGATCTTGCAGGTGCAAACAAGGTAGAATACTGGTGGCTCGGTGTGGGTATTGTGCGCAATGTCTTGACAATGTTGGCATGTGCCACTGACCATGACCACAACGTTTACCATGTACCTTAAACGGCTATGAATTATAACACGAGTCAGCCACGGTCAGAGTGTCCAATCACAGTGCAGATATACTGGAAAGGACCTTGCATGCATAACAAGGTAGAATACTGGTGGCTCAGTGTGGCTATTGTGCGCAATGCCTTGACAAAGTTGGCATGTGCCACTAACCATGACCACAATTGTATCAAAGTGATCCTTACTTATATTGATCATAACACGAGTCAGCCACTGTCAGAGTGTCCAATCACACTGCAGATGTTCTAGGCATGATCTTGCAGGTTCAAACAAGGTAGAATACTGGTGTCTCGGTGTGGCTATTGTGCGCAATGCATTCACAAAGGTGGCATGTGCTACTGACCATGGCCACAAAGTTTGCCAAGTGACTTTAACTTCTACGAATTGTAACACGAGTCAGCCACGGTCAGAGTGCCCAATCACAGCGCACGTCTAATATGAATGACCTTGCAGGTATAAACAAGGCAAAAAACCGGTGGCTTTGACCGGCAATGGTGCGGAATGCCTTGAAAAAGTGGGCATGTGCCACTGATCCTGATCACAAAGTTTACCAATAACCTTAAACGACTATGAATCATAACACGAGTCAGCCACGGTTTGAGTGTCCTATCACAGTGCAGATATACTGGGCATGACCTTGCAGGTATAAACAAGGTAGAATACTGGTGGTCCGGCGTGGCTATTGTGCGCAATGCCTTGACAAAACTGGCATGTGCCACTGACCATGACCACAAATGTATCCAAGTGACGTTTACTTTGATTGATCATAACACGAGTCAGCCACGGTCAGAGTGTCCAATCACATTGCACACCTCATATGCATGACCTTGCAGGTATGAACAAGGTAATAAACCAGTGGCTTGGTACGGCTATCGTGTGCAAAGCCCTGACAACGTTGGCATGTGCCACTGACCATGACCACAACGTTTACCAAGTACCTTAAATGGCTATGAATCATAACACGAGTCAGCCATGGTCAGAGTGTCCAATCACAGTGAAAACATTCTGGGCATGACCTTGCAGGTATAAACATGGTAGAATGCTGGTGGCTCGGTGTGGCTATTGTGCACAATGCCTTGACAAAGTTGGCATGTGCCACTGACCATGACAACAAATGTATCCAAGTGACTTTTACTTCTATTGATCATAACACGAGTCAGCTACGGTCAGATGTACTAGGCATGATCCTGCAGGTGCAAACAAGGTAGAATACTGGTAGCTCGGTCTGGCTATTGTGCGCAATGCTTTGGCAAATTTGGCATGTGCCACTAACCATGACCACAATTGTAGCCAAGTGACCTTTACTTCTATTGATCATAGCACGAGTCAGCCACGGTCAGAGTGCCCAGTCACAGTGCATATATAGTGGACATGACCTTGCAGGTATAAGCAAGGTAGAATACTGGTAGCTCGGTCTGGCTATTGTGCGCAATGCTTTGGCAAATTTGGCATGTGCCACTAACCATGACCACAATTGTAGCCAAGTGACCTTTACTTCTATTGATCATAGCACGAGTCAGCCACGGTCAGAGTGCCCAGTCACAGTGCATATATAGTGGACATGACCTTGCAGGTATAAGCAAGGTAGAATACTGGTAGCTCGGTCTGGCTATTGTGCGCAATGCTTTGGCAAATTTGGCATGTGCCACTAACCATGACCACAATTGTAGCCAAGTGACCTTTACTTCTATTGATCATAGCACGAGTCAGCCACGGTCAGAGTGCCCAGTCACAGTGCATATATAGTGGACATGACCTTGCAGGTATAAGCAAGGTAGAATACTGGTAGCTCGGTCTGGCTATTGTGCGCAATGCTTTGGCAAATTTGGCATGTGCCACTAACCATGACCACAATTGTAGCCAAGTGACCTTTACTTCTATTGATCATAGCACGAGTCAGCCACGGTCAGAGTGCCCAGTCACAGTGCATATATAGTGGACATGACCTTGCAGGTATAAGCAAGGTAGAATACTGGTAGCTCGGTCTGGCTATTGTGCGCAATGCTTTGGCAAATTTGGCATGTGCCACTAACCATGACCACAATTGTAGCCAAGTGACCTTTACTTCTATTGATCATAGCACGAGTCAGCCACGGTCAGAGTGCCCAGTCACAGTGCATATATAGTGGACATGACCTTGCAGGTATAAGCAAGGTAGAATACTGGTAGCTCGGTCTGGCTATTGTGCGCAATGCTTTGGCAAATTTGGCATGTGCCACTAACCATGACCACAATTGTAGCCAAGTGACCTTTACTTCTATTGATCATAGCACGAGTCAGCCACGGTCAGAGTGCCCAGTCACAGTGCATATATAGTGGACATGACCTTGCAGGTATAAGCAAGGTAGAATACTGGTAGCTCGGTCTGGCTATTGTGCGCAATGCTTTGGCAAATTTGGCATGTGCCACTAACCATGACCACAATTGTAGCCAAGTGACCTTTACTTCTATTGATCATAGCACGAGTCAGCCACGGTCAGAGTGCCCAGTCACAGTGCATATATAGTGGACATGACCTTGCAGGTATAAGCAAGGTAGAATACTGGTAGCTCGGTCTGGCTATTGTGCGCAATGCTTTGGCAAATTTGGCATGTGCCACTAACCATGACCACAATTGTAGCCAAGTGACCTTTACTTCTATTGATCATAGCACGAGTCAGCCACGGTCAGAGTGCCCAGTCACAGTGCATATATAGTGGACATGACCTTGCAGGTATAAGCAAGGTAGAATACTGGTAGCTCGGTCTGGCTATTGTGCGCAATGCTTTGGCAAATTTGGCATGTGCCACTAACCATGACCACAATTGTAGCCAAGTGACCTTTACTTCTATTGATCATAGCACGAGTCAGCCACGGTCAGAGTGCCCAGTCACAGTGCATATATAGTGGACATGACCTTGCAGGTATAAGCAAGGTAGAATACTGGTAGCTCGGTCTGGCTATTGTGCGCAATGCTTTGGCAAATTTGGCATGTGCCACTAACCATGACCACAATTGTAGCCAAGTGACCTTTACTTCTATTGATCATAGCACGAGTCAGCCACGGTCAGAGTGCCCAGTCACAGTGCATATATAGTGGACATGACCTTGCAGGTATAAGCAAGGTAGAATACTGGTAGCTCGGTCTGGCTATTGTGCGCAATGCTTTGGCAAATTTGGCATGTGCCACTAACCATGACCACAATTGTAGCCAAGTGACCTTTACTTCTATTGATCATAGCACGAGTCAGCCACGGTCAGAGTGCCCAGTCACAGTGCATATATAGTGGACATGACCTTGCAGGTATAAGCAAGGTAGAATACTGGTAGCTCGGTCTGGCTATTGTGCGCAATGCTTTGGCAAATTTGGCATGTGCCACTAACCATGACCACAATTGTAGCCAAGTGACCTTTACTTCTATTGATCATAGCACGAGTCAGCCACGGTCAGAGTGCCCAGTCACAGTGCATATATAGTGGACATGACCTTGCAGGTATAAGCAAGGTAGAATACTGGTAGCTCGGTCTGGCTATTGTGCGCAATGCTTTGGCAAATTTGGCATGTGCCACTAACCATGACCACAATTGTAGCCAAGTGACCTTTACTTCTATTGATCATAGCACGAGTCAGCCACGGTCAGAGTGCCCAGTCACAGTGCATATATAGTGGACATGACCTTGCAGGTATAAGCAAGGTAGAATACTGGTAGCTCGGTCTGGCTATTGTGCGCAATGCTTTGGCAAATTTGGCATGTGCCACTAACCATGACCACAAAGTTTACCAAGTGACCTTAACGTCTACGAATTGTAAGTTGTAACACGAGTCAGCCACGGTCAGAGTGCCCAATCACTGCGCACATCTAATATGAATGACCTTTCAGGTGTAAACAAGGTAAAAAACCGGTGGCTTGACACGGCAATTGTGCGCAATGACTTGGCAAAGTGGGCATGTGCCATTGATCCTGATCACAAAGTTTACCAAGTACCTTAAATGGCTATGAATCATAACACGAGTCAGCCACGGTCAAAGTGTCCAATCACAGTGCAGATATACTGGGCAAGACATTGCAGGTATAAGCAAGGTAGAATACTGGTGGCTCGGTGTGGCTATTGTGCGCAATGCCTTGACAAAGTTGACATGTGCCACTGACCATGACCACAAATGTATCCAAGTGACTTTTACTTCTATTGATCATAACACGAGTCAGCCACGGTCAGAGTGTCCAATCACAGTGCAGATGTACTAGGCATGATCTTGTAGGTGAAAACAAGGTAGAATACTGGTGGCTCCATGTAGCTATTGTGCGCAATGCATTGACAAAGTTGGCATGTGCCACTGACCATGACCACAAACGTTACCAAGAGACTTTAATGTCTACGAATCGTAACGCGATTCAGCCAAGGTCAGAGCGCCAATCAAAGTGCAGATATACTTGGNCATGACCACAAATGTATCCAAGTGACTTTTACTTCTATTGATCATAACACGAGTCAGCTACGGTCAGATGTACTAGGCATGACCACAGTGCAGATGTACTAGGCATGATCCTGCAGGTGCAAACAAGGTAGAATACTGGTGGCTCGGTGTGGCTATTGTGCGCAATGCCTTGACAAAGGTGGAATGTGCCACTGAACATGACCACAAAGTTTACCTAGTGACTTTAACATCTACGAATTGTAACACAAGTCAGCCACGGTCAGAGTGCCCAATCACAGTGCACATCTAATATGAATGACCTTTAAGGTATAAACAAGGTAAAAACCCAGTGGCTTGGCACGACTATTGTGCGCAATGCCTTGACAAAGTGGGCATCTGCAACTGACCCTGATCACAAAGTTTACCAAGTACCTTAAACGACTATGAATCATAACACGAGTCAGCCACGGTCAGAGTGTCAAATCACAGTGCAAATATACTGGGCATTACCTTGCAGGTAAAAACAAGGTAGAATACTGGTGGCCCAGTGTGGCTATTGTGGGCAATGCCTTGACAAAGTTGGCATGTGCTACTGACCATGACCACAAACGTATCCAGGTGACTTTTACTTCTATTGATCATAAGACGAGTCAGCCACAGTCAGAGTGTCCAATCACAGTGCAGATGTACTAGGCATGATCTTGCAGGTGAAAACAAGTTAGAATACTGGTGGCTCGGTGTAGCTATTGTGCGCAATGCCTTGACAAAGTTGGCATGTGCCACTAACCATGACCACAAAGTTTACCAAGTGCCTTAACCAGCTATGAATCATAACACGAGTCAGCCACGGTCAGAGTGTCCAGTCACAGTGCATATATAGTGGACATGACCTTGCAGGTACATACTAGGTAGAATATTGGCAATGACCACAGATGTATCCAAGTGACTTTTACTTCTATTGATCATAACACGAGTCAGCCATGGTAAGAGTGTCCAATCACAGTGTAGATGTACTGGGCATGACCTTGCAGGTATCAACAAGGTTAAAAACCGGTGGTTTGACACGGCTTTTGTGCGCAATGTCTTAACAAAGTTGGCATGTGCAAATGACCATGACCACAAAGTTTACCAAGTACCAAAAACGGCTATGAATCATAACACGAGTCAGCCACGGTCAGAGTGTCCAATCACAGTGCAGATGTACTAGGCATGAT
>SZWC01010790.1:78083-92864 GCA_023375785.1 Penium margaritaceum
GAACCCACCGCGTCGTCGTTTGCGTTCAATCGACGTCGACGTCAACCCCCCCCTCCCCACCCCCTCCCGCCACACTTTGCCGCGCCGTGACTAAGTGTCGCGGGGGGGTGGCGCCGCCGACGTCAACGTCGACGCGGTCGACGACCGGCGATCGTCGACCACCTCCAGGTGGTCGACGATCGAGGTCAGCATAGTGTGTAACTGCGTGTAAGTGCGTGTAAGTTTGTGTAAGTGTGTGTAAGTACATGTAAGTGCGTGTAAGTGCGTGTAAGTGTGTGTAAGTGCGTATAAGTGCAGGTAAGTGCGTGTAAGTGCGTGTAAGTGTGTTTAAGTGCGTATAAGTGCGTATAAGTGCGTGTAAGTGCGTGTGACTGCATGTTAGTATGTGTAAGTACGTGTAAGTGCGTGTAAGTGCATGTAAGTGTGTGTAAGTGCGTGTAGGTGCGTGTAAGTACGTGTATGTGTGTGTACGTGCATGTAAGTGCGTGTAAGTGCATGTAAGTGCATGTAAGTGCGTATAAGTGCGTGTAAGTGCATGTAAGTGTGTGTAAGTGCGTGTAAGTGCGTGTTAGTATGTGTGAGTGCGTGTAAGAGCATGTAAGTGCATGTAAGTGTGTGTTAGTGCGATTTAAGTTCGTGTAAGCGAGTGTAAGTATGTGTAAGTACGTGTAAGATCGTGTAAGTGCGTCTTAGTGCATGTAAGGGCTAAACGTGTGTATAAGTGTGTGTAAGTGCGTGTAAGTGCGTGTAAGTGCGTGTATGTGCAGTTTAAGTTTGTGTGAGTGTGTGTAAGTACGTGTAAGTATGTAAAAGTGCATGTAAGTGCCTGTAAGTGCGTGTAAGTATGTGTAAGTGCGTGTAAGTACGTGTAGGTTTGTGTAAGTATGTGTACGTGTGTGTAAGTGCGTATAAGTACGTGTAAGTATGTGTAAGTGCAAGTAAGTGCGTGTAAGTACGTGTAAGTGCGTCTAAGTGCGTGTAAGTGCGTTTAAGTGCGTGTAAGTGCGTGTAAGTACGTGTAAGTGTGTGTAAGTGTGTATAAGCATGTGTAAGTGCGTGTAAGTGCGTGTTAGGGCATGTAAGTACGTGTAAGTGCGTGCAAGTGCGTGTAAGTATGGTTTAAGTGTGTGTAAGTTCGTGTAAGTGCGTATAAGTGCGTATAAGTGCATGTAAGTATATGTAAGTATGTATACGTGCGTGTTAGTGTGTGTTAGTACGTGTAAATGTATGTTAGTGCGTGTAAGTGTGTGCAAAAGCGTGTAAGTACGTGTAAGTACGTGTAAGTGAGTGTAAGTGCGTGTAAGTACGTGTAAGTGTGTGTAAGTGTGTGTAAGTACGTGTGAGTGTGTGTAAGTGCGTGTAAGTATATGTAAGTACGTGTAAGTACGTGTTAGTGCGTGGAAGTGTGTGTAAATACATGTAAGTGCGTGTAAGTGCATGAAAGTGCATGTGAGTGCGTATAAGCATGTGTAAGTGCGTGTAAGTACGTGTAAGTGCGTGTAAGTACATGCCAGTGCATGTAAGTGCGTATAAGTGCGTGTAAGTTTGTGTAAGTGTATGTAAATCCGTGTAAGTATGTGTAAGTGCGTGTAAGTGTGTGTAAGTGCATGTAAGTATGTGTAAGTGCGTGTAAGTATATGTAAGAGTACGTGAGTACGTGCAAATGTGTGTAAGTGCATGTAAGTGTGTGCAAGTACGTGTAACTGCGTGTACATGCGTGTAGGTGCGTGTAAGTACGTGTAAGTGCGTGTAAGTACGTGTAAGTGCGTGTAAGTGCGTGTAAGTGCATCTAAGTGCGTGTGAGGCATGTATGTGCATATAAGTATGTGTAAATGCGTGTAAGTGCGTGTAAGTGCGTGTAAGTACATGTAGGTGTGTGTAAGTGTGTTTAAGTGCGTGTTAGTGCATGTGAGTGCGTGTAAGAGCGTGTAAGTACATGTGAGTGCGAGTTAGTGCGGTTTAAGTTCGTGTAAGTGAGTGCAAGTGCGTTTAAGTATGTGTAAGTTCGTGTAAGTGCGTGAAAGTTTGTGTAAGTGCTATAAGTGCGTGTAAGTACGTGTAAGTGTGTGTAAGTGCGTAAAAGTGCAGTTTAAGTTCGTGTAAGTGCGTGTAAGTGTGTGTAAGTATGTGAAAGTGCGTGTAAGTACGTGTAAGTACGTGTAAGTATGTGTAAGTGCGTGTAAGTGCGTATAAGTTTGTGTAAGTGTGTGTAAGTACGTGTAAGTGCATATAAGTATGTGTAAGTACGTGTAAGCATGTGGAAGTGCAAGTAAGTGCGTGTAAGTACGTGTAAGTGCATATAAGCACGTGTAAGTGCATGTAAGTGCGTGTAAGTGTATGTAAGGAGGTGTAAGTGTGTGTAAGTATAAGTAAGTGCGTGTTAGTACATGTAAGTGCGTGTAAGTGTGTGTAAGTGCGTGTAAGTATGTGTAAGTAAGTGTAAGTAGGTATGAGTACGCGTAAGTTTATGTAAGTGCGTATAAGTGCGTGTAAGTGTGTGTAAGTGTGTGTAAGTGCATGTAAGTGCAGTTTAAGTTTGTGTAAGTATGTGTAAGTGCATGTAACTGCGTGCAAGTGTGTGTAAGTGCATTCAAGTGCCTGTAAGTGTGTGTGAGTGTAGTTTAAGTGGGTGTAGTTTTGTGTATGTTCATGTAAGTACGTGTAACTGCGTATAAGTGTGTGTAAGTGTGTGTAAGTGTGGGTAAGTGCGTGTAAGTGTGTAAGTGTTTATAAGTACGTGTAAGTGTGTGTAAGTGCGTGTAAGTGCGTATAAGTGTGTATTAGTGTGTGTAAGTGCATGTACATGCGTGCAAGTGTGTGTAAGTGTGGTTTAAGTGTGTGTAAGTTTGTGCACGTGTGTATAAGTGTGTGTAAGTTTATGTAAGTACATGTAAGTACGTGTAAGTGCGTGGAAGTGTGTGTACGTACATGTAAGTGTGTGTTAGTGCGTGTAAGTGTATGTTAGTGTGTGTAAGTATGTGCAAAAGGTTATATGTGCGTGTAAGTGAATGTAAGTGCGTGTAAGTGCATGTAAGTGCATGTAAGTACGTGTAAGTATGTGTAAGTGTGTGTGAGTGTGTGTAAGTGCGTGTTAGTGCGTGTAAGTGTGTGTTAGTGCGTGTAAGTGTATGTAAGTGTGTGTGAGTGCGTGTAAGTGTGCATAAAGTACGTGTAAGTATGTGTTAGTGCCTGTAAGTGTGTGTAAGTGCATGTAAGTGCATGTCAGTGTGTGCAAGTGCGTGTGAGTATGTGTAAGTATGTATAAATGCGTGTAAGTACATGTAAGTATGTGTAAGTGCGTGTCAGTGTGTGTATGTGCGTGTAAGTACATGTAAGTTTGTGTACGTATGTGTAAATACGTGTACGTGCGTGTAAGTGTGTGTAAGTGCGTGTAAGTGCATGTAAGTATATATAAGTACGTGTAAGTACGTGTAAGAGTGTGTGAGTGCGTGTAAGTGCGTGTAAGTGTGTGTAAGTGCGTGTAACTGCGTGTTATACCCTTTTTCACCTTTCGCCAGAATCCGGTCTGAGAGTATGCGAGGATCAGCTGCGCAGGTGTTCGCTCGTCCTGAGCTATCCCTGCGACTCCACCTTTGTTCCTTTCTGAGCCTACCCTATTCCGAACAAATCATGTGACTCTCCGTAGACGTCCGACAGATCATTCGCCGAATCAGTATCGGGGGTGCGTTGCTTCCTGCTAGTCTCCAAATAATTGCCGCATTTTCATTTCATTGATCCATCTTACTTTGACTAATCCTAGACGGTTAACCATCCCCCGGACAATGCGATCTCAACTAAGAGAGTTCCTCTTAACTGTTCCCATGACAGTTCGGTTAATCATCCATCGGACAATCAAGGTACTTGCATTCATTCTTCTCATCAATCACCGACGGTCAATCATTCAACGTACTTCATGACATCAAACCGGGGGACTTCTGCCTAACTGCTCAAGAGAGAGAACTTGGACAATCACAGTGCTTGCATTCAATCAAAGAGGAGTACATCAAATCAACATATCTCCCATCTAGGTAGTCAGCAGCCTACACATCACCAAGCAACACACGCAAACCGTAAGCCTCCTGTGTCTCCGGATCATCGACTGGCGCTGGTCCTCACACGAGCACTGTGCGGCGCGTGGCGACTTGGTTGCCCGCCCGTGGAACGACACGGCGTACCTCCAGTGGTCCACCAGCGCGGCGACCTGCACGAGACAGAGAACGAGTCGGGTCCTCCTCTTGCAGGCGGGCGAGTTCTTGTTGGTAGCAATGATACGCTCGATACGCCTCGGCCCGCTCTTCGGCCGCCTCTGCAGCACGCCGCCCAACGTCACGCGCGACCTCTTGCCAACTCTCCACACGATGGAGCTTGTCATCGCGGGGAAGTCTGTGTAGCCACGGTTTCCACAACTGCTCCAGGGCTCCGCCGGCACGATGATGCGACCACTGCATTACCCCCAGAACCTGCCGTGCACCGAGCCGATGGGGAACATTGCAGCTGTTACAAGTGGCGTAGAATGTCACCGGGGAATCTCGGGGACCGCGCCTGGAGCTTGGTGGCAGGTGCTCCCGTGGGAACTCAGGACCATGCCATGATGGCTCCGTAATATACTCCTCAGGAAGCGGTCTTTCCATCGGAAGCTGGCACACACCCACACACACACACACACATACACACACACACACACACAATTTCCCTATGCCCAAAGTCTAGGCTAGCTTCTCTAATCTAACTTCTTGCAAGACTGGACGCAGGTCCCGTTCGACGGTCTGGTTCAATCAAGGGGCAGCAATCTCTCGGTCTAGCCGATGGCTCCAGGACCGGCTTCCTACACCGGCGTCAGACGAGGGTTCAGCAGCGCAGCTCGCCGATAGCGAACGCCGTCTCGCGAGTCGGGAGCAGGAACGTCCGATGTCGGTGTTTAGTCGGCTTCTTGCAATGGTGCATTCGTAGTTTGCTCTTGTAAGCAGCCGTCCTCTTCTCGCCCTCCTCCTCTTATTCCCCCGTCGTACCGCTTTCCCCAAGGTCCCATCCGATTGGCTACTCCTCATCCGCAGCTCGCACATCAAAACACCCCCCCTGGATAAGGCGCCTCGAACACCGCTCCTCTACTCGAGGTTCGGACGCGACTCCGCTGCCATCAAGTCAGCCTCGGGCCGCCTTCCCTCCCTCGCGGCAGGTTTGGTCGGGTCACGTTGCCCACCGCAATGTCCTTCCTCGCGCCCCGTAACCTCCCGGACTCGAACTGCCCTCTCGGTGATTTTCTTTCCTCGGTCGAGCGGTCGTTGGATGATCCGTCGACCCTTCCTTCCCCTCGCTCCCTTTGAACCCGGGCCCCAGCTCCTCCTCCCCCGTCCTCCGGTGAATGAACGAACCACCATTAACAGCAGCAGCGGCAAGCAGCGGAGCAGAAGGACCAGCGGCGGGAGCAGCAGGAGCAGCCAGAGGGGCCGGTGTAGCCGGAGCAGCAGCAGCCTGATAGCGGGGAGACAACCTCAAGGGCACCCACCGCACCTCCGCAGAAGAATGCGCCCATGAGTCCCCGCGTGCTGGCCTCATACACGGGCCCCTGTGTGTGGTGCGGAGAGAACCTGCCTGAGGAGCTACTCATGAAGGTCGTCTGCCGCGTCTACGACCAACCGGCACATCAGGGGCTGGCAAAAAGCTGCATCGGGCTGAACCGCACCTGCCAAAAGTGTATCAACGAGGGTCGGGACAAAGGAACGGAGAAGGAGAAGGGAGGGAATAATGAAGTAGGACCAGGGTCAGGAGGTGGAGTAGCGCGCGGACGGTGGGATCCGGAGGAGGAAGAGGAAGAGGAAGAGGTAGAGGAGGAGGAGCAGTCTGGAAGGCGGCGGGGACCCCGAATGGCTTCCGAAGCTACCATGAGATAGTGGCAGCAGGGAGGACAGGCGGCGGAAGCAGAGCGGGCCAGGAAGGAGAGTGAGGATAAAACGTGCATACATTGTGGGGACTGCAAAGTCTGCCTCCGCAAGGTGTGCGAGAGGTGCTTGAAGCGGCCGCGGGACGAAGCAGGAGACCGCACCGGACCTGGAAGGCACCCCGAGTGACGGTGGAGGGAGAGGAGGTGGACTCAGAGGGAGAGGAGCAAGAGCCATCCACGGAGAAGAGGCCCGCCGCAGATTGCCCCACCTGTTGCAAGGCGGTCCGCGAGGGCAAAATCTGTGTCAAGTGTGCATGCTTTACCCACGCGACCTGCATGGTCACGGGCAATTCATCATGGGCACGGAAGTGTCATGAGTGTGTGGGCGAGGTGATCCAGGAAGAAGGAGCCGTGCTTGCATACGACAATGCGACACTGGCACCAATTTGCAAATACTGCAGGAAGGGGACGGCGAATTTCGGCAAGGCATGTGGAACGTGCCAGATTATGTGTCATCAGCGGTGCGAGGGACACGGAAAGGAGGGTATTTGGACCTGCCACGGCTGCCAAGACCAGGTTCGGAAAATCAAGTGGAAATCCGACAACCAGCGTCTCTGTCGCAGAGACAACTGCATGGGGCTGCGGAGTGGTGCGAACTGGTTGCAGAGGGGTGGGAACCGGTTGTAAAGTGGTGCAAACTTGTTGCGGAGTAGTGTGAACTGGTTGCGGAGTGGTGCGAACTGGTTGCGGACTGGTGCGCACTGGTTGCGGAGTGGTGCAAACTGGTTGCAGAGTGGTGCGAACTGGTTGCAAAGCAGTGTTGTTCTGCCAACATCGAACCCCGGCACAACGATGTGCACCTCGGCACATCGTTGTGATCTTCAGGCACAACGCCACCCCGGCCACCCCAGAAGGGGTTTGTGAGGGACAGTGAAACTTGCACTTCAGTTATTTATTTGCAAGCATTAACACACATCGTGAAGCACATTTTGCATGCAGGATCAATGTGGTTATATAATACATCACCATATATGGTGATAGCATGCATAGCACACTTTTGAGCCCTTAAATCAGACATTTCACAATCAGAATATATACTTTACCTTTTGAAATTCCATGTGTCTGAGGCAGTGTGTGAAAAACTAAACCAACACACAATTTCCTGTGCCATTGTACCGTGTGAGTGCTCACATTTTATGTGTATGTTACACATGGTCACTAGTTTCTTTGCATTCATTCCATGTGTTCCATCTACTTCTCAACTACAACAAAGCATGCATTCAGATCCAGGTTTAAAGAAATAGCAGCATGTTGAGATGTCACAAGCTTTCATTGCATCATGGACAGAGTTCCCCAGGAGACAACACAACCTATCTCCACCTAGTATTCCCCCTAGCAGGCTACTGTTCCCGAAGGCGCTTGCTGCCCTTGTTGCCAATGGCAACAGCCTTGGTAGAGGACATGGATGTCCCTTTTTTGGAACTAGCAGGGCCCTTGCCACCTGCAGGGCCCTTGCCAGCTGCCTTGCCCTTGCCACTAGCAGGGCCCTTGCCACCTGCTGCGCCACGATCAGCGCCCTTGCCACCTGCTGCGCCTTTGCCACCTGCAGCACCTCTTCCACCAGCAGCTCCCTTCCCACCTGCTGCTTTGCGGCTGCTGGTACGTGCACCAACATCACGTGTACCAGCAAGAGGAACATTACCGGCAGTAGCAGCACCAGCCCCAGCACCATTGCCAGCAGCATCTTCAGCAGCNATCCCCACCTAGTATTCCCCCTAGCAGGCTACCGCTCCCGAAGGCGCTTGCTGCCCTTGTTGCCAATGGCAACAGCCTTGGTAGAGGACATGGATGTCCCTTTTTTGGAACTAGCAGGGCCCTTGCCACCTGCAGGGCCCTTGCCAGCTGCCTTGCCCTTGCCACTAGCAGGGCCCTTGCCACCTGCTGCGCCACGATCAGCGCCCTTGCCACCTGCTGCGCCTTTGCCACCTGCAGGACCTCTTCCACCAGCAGCTCCCTTCCCACATGCTGCTTTGCGGCTGCTGGTACGTGCACCAACATCATGTGTACCAGTAAGAGGAACATTACCGGCAGTAGCAGCACCAGCCCCAGCACCATTGCCAGCAGCATCTTCAGCAGCGTCTTCAGGAGCATCAGCAGAGTCAGCAGCGTCAGTAGCAGCATCTTCAGCAGCAGCAGAAGCGTCAGCAGCGTCGTTAGCAGCGTCGTCAGTAGCATCATCTCCATCGGCACTGCCAGCAGCATCATTGCCAGCATCATCAGCACCGCTAGCAACATCATCGCCAGCACAGCTTGCATTGCCAACGGCATCATCAGCTCCATCAGCTGGATCGTCTTCCTCCACCATGGCCCGAGTGCGCACTGGACGTGCGTAGGACGAAGCATCTTCGGCCAGCCCAGTGTGGCGTGGCTGCTGCTCCTTGGTTTGCGCCTCTCCCCCACCTCCCTCCTCATCCTCCTCTCCTTCCACGTACACCTCTTCTTCCTCCATCTCATCATCCTCACTCTCTGCTTCTCTATCTGCATCATCCTCTTCCTCCTCCTCAATGTCTGGCACCAGCTCACCGTCTTCCTCATTGTCGGAGTCCTCAGCCTGCAGCCAGTTCATGTCCCTTCCACACCGTGGCTTTGTGCGCTTGTAGTGCTTACAGAGGCGCACGTTGCAGCGCACCAGCATTTCCAGCGTGCTCACACGGAGGCGGTTTCGGCGTGCAGTGTGGATCAGTTGGTGGGTGGACTGCGGTGTTGTCACAGACAACCGACACGACGTGCTTTGCCCCCACCGTGACAATGGCGTCCTCGATGACAGCGGACACGTGGTCTGCGTTACGAATGATGCCACTGGCATCCTTGGAGAAGACGTGGTAGGTTCCCTTGGCATTCACTGCCATTGCGTTGTAAATTGGACGCTGCTGCACTTCCGCCCACTCGTCCACTGCAAGGGAGAACCCGTAGATGGGCCAGCCCTGCTTCAACGATGCATCAAGCTGCTCGAGTTTCACATCCAGCTTCGGCAGCAGCTCGGACACCACCCTGCCACGGTTAGGCAAGCGGAAGTTTGACGTTGTCGTCCGTGCAGTCCGCACCACTTCCAAGAGCAGTGGCTCTCTGCAGAAGGAGACCGGAAGTGCTGCACTCGCCATGAGCTTTGCAATTGCCATCTGGCAGGCGTTGTTGGCTGTTGTGTCTACATGCGCACGCATGCTCGTCTGCACCAGTCCCACCACCCTCTGCAAAGAGGGAGATGTCTCCTGTGATGATGGCGCATGGAACACGTGCTGCTGCTGTTGCTGCTGCTGTGGCGGTGGTGTCTACTGCTGAGCCTCCAGCTGTAGTCCATAGTCGTCATCATCGTCGGCTGGAAGCCCAGCCCGCTCCAAGGCCGCGGCACGCTCACGCTGCTCCCAAAGCGTTGCCCATGCGACTGGCTTCTGGCTTGTCCCCCAGCTGTCCCCAAGCCCATTGTACAGTCTTGGATTCACCAGCTTCCATCCATGTGGTGGTCGCGGCTTGCGCTCCAAGCCGAGGGCATCACAAGCAAGCGGAGGAGGATAGTCGCAACAGCCGACATCCCGGTTTGTTTCTCCAAAGTGCCCCCTGATTCTGTCACACGTGCCACTCAACGTGACCCCGCAAGAACCACACATGAATCCGGGACGCTTGGCAGGGGTTGGCACGGGCAGACAGTGGCGGGACAGTGCAAGTGTGAGGAAATCCCCNGAGCCCTGGACAGTCGATGACCCGACGTTTGATGACGAGCTCGCGGGTCCCTTCTTGGGCGGCATGATGGTGAGGTGGACGAGGCCTCTGGGCCTCGTCCACGACCTAAGTGTCGGGAAGTGACAATGAACAGAGGGTGTGATTGTATCTGGTGGACTTTGAGCTATCCGCTGGGCGTCGGCTGACAGCCGACGACCATCCGAGTGCCGACGGTCGATGGCTGATGGGCCATGTGCCATCGGCACACAAGCCCCGATGGCTTGTGTGCCGATGGCACACAAGCTATCGGTGGTCGATGAAAGATCGGATTGTTGGAAAGGCAGTCCGCGTTCGCGTCGATCAGTGGACATTATCCACTGAATCAATGGAAAATGTCCGCATCGATCAATGGCATTCATCGATGTAAAGTGGATATCGATCAGTCCGATGACCACAGCATGGCGATGCAATCCATGCACATAGACTGACAAAGCATGCATTGCTGTCCAAGTGTCAGACTGGTTGGGTGCATGAAGCCATGTGGAATCGCCGTTCAAATTTGGTAGTTCAAAGTTCAAACGTCGACTTCTCAACCCTCTTCTCTCCTCTGACAGCAACACAGATGTTTTAGAAATACGTACTTCAAACCATGTAGAACGTGCAAGGTTTGCTGGAAATGTGAAGGTCTTGTTCATTTAAATCCTTCATGCACCATCTCTGAAAATCGCAGTGACATGGCAGCCACCGTTGGACGGTGCACTTTAGAAATGAATCTGAACCCTCCACGTGGAGTGACATGTCCTCTACTTTCATTCAAATTCTGCCATGTGGATATTGCCAGGATTCTTTTTTGTCCATATTCAGTGGATGAGTGCATCAGACCGTCATGCACCATCAACTCTGGTGATAACGTTCACGCGTCGACCTGAACACGCACACTTAAAGTGTTCAAAAAGTGCCTAGACTGAAATCACATGCGAGACACCCACGCGTGCTGACCACGGAAAACGTTTTGCGTGAAAAGTGCCATCACCCCACATCGATGCCACATCGATGTGCATCAGGTTGCCGAGGCCGTTGTGATCGGATCACAACGGACCTCGAGGACAACACTGTTGCGGTGTGGTGCGAACTGGTTGCGGTGTGGTACGAACTGGTTGCAGAGTGGTGCAAACTGGTTGCGGAGTGGTGCGAACTTGTTGCGAAGTAGTGTGAACTGGCCGCGGAGTGGTGCGAACTGGTTGTGGATTGGTGCGAACTGGTTGCGGAGTGGTCCGAACCGGTTGCCAAGAGGTGCGAACTGGTTGCGGAGGGGTGCAAACTGGTCGCGGAGTGGTGAAAACTGGTCGTGGAGTGGTGCGAACTGGTTGTGGAGGGGTGCGAACTGGTTGCGGAGGGGTGCAAACTGGTCGCGGAGTGGTGAAAACTGGTCGTGGAGTGGTGCGAACTGGTTGTGGAGGGGTGCGAACTGGTTGCGGAGGGGTGCAAACTGGTCGCGGAGTGGTGAAAACTGGTCGTGGAGTGGTGCGAACTGGTTGTGGAGGGGTGCGAACTGGTTGCGGAGGGGTGCAAACTGGTCGCGGAGTGGTGAAAACTGGTCGTGGAGTGGTGCGAACTGGTTGTGGAGGGGTGCGAACTGGTTGCGGAGGGGTGCAAACTGGTCGCGGAGTGGTGAAAACTGGTCGTGGAGTGGTGCGAACTGGTTGTGGAGGGGTGCGAACTGGTTGCGGAGGGGTGCAAACTGGTCGCGGAGTGGTGAAAACTGGTCGTGGAGTGGTGCGAACTGGTTGTGGAGGGGTGCGAACTGGTTGCGGAGGGGTGCAAACTGGTCGCGGAGTGGTGAAAACTGGTCGTGGAGTGGTGCGAACTGGTTGTGGAGGGGTGCGAACTGGTTGCGGAGGGGTGCAAACTGGTCGCGGAGTGGTGAAAACTGGTCGTGGAGTGGTGCGAACTGGTTGTGGAGGGGTGCGAACTGGTTGCGGAGGGGTGCAAACTGGTCGCGGAGTGGTGAAAACTGGTCGTGGAGTGGTGCGAACTGGTTGTGGAGGGGTGCGAACTGGTTGCGGAGGGGTGCAAACTGGTCGCGGAGTGGTGAAAACTGGTCGTGGAGTGGTGCGAACTGGTTGTGGAGGGGTGCGAACTGGTTGCGGAGGGGTGCAAACTGGTCGCGGAGTGGTGAAAACTGGTCGTGGAGTGGTGCGAACTGGTTGTGGAGGGGTGCGAACTGGTTGCGGAGGGGTGCAAACTGGTCGCGGAGTGGTGAAAACTGGTCGTGGAGTGGTGCGAACTGGTTGTGGAGGGGTGCGAACTGGTTGCGGAGGGGTGCAAACTGGTCGCGGAGTGGTGAAAACTGGTCGTGGAGTGGTGCGAACTGGTTGTGGAGGGGTGCGAACTGGTTGCGGAGGGGTGCAAACTGGTCGCGGAGTGGTGAAAACTGGTCGTGGAGTGGTGCGAACTGGTTGTGGAGGGGTGCGAACTGGTTGCGGAGGGGTGCAAACTGGTCGCGGAGTGGTGAAAACTGGTCGTGGAGTGGTGCGAACTGGTTGTGGAGGGGTGCGAACTGGTTGCGGAGGGGTGCAAACTGGTCGCGGAGTGGTGAAAACTGGTCGTGGAGTGGTGCGAACTGGTTGTGGAGGGGTGCGAACTGGTTGCGGAGGGGTGCAAACTGGTCGCGGAGTGGTGAAAACTGGTCGTGGAGTGGTGCGAACTGGTTGTGGAGGGGTGCGAACTGGTTGCGGAGGGGTGCAAACTGGTCGCGGAGTGGTGAAAACTGGTCGTGGAGTGGTGCGAACTGGTTGTGGAGGGGTGCGAACTGGTTGCGGAGGGGTGCAAACTGGTCGCGGAGTGGTGAAAACTGGTCGTGGAGTGGTGCGAACTGGTTGTGGAGGGGTGCGAACTGGTTGCGGAGGGGTGCAAACTGGTCGCGGAGTGGTGAAAACTGGTCGTGGAGTGGTGCGAACTGGTTGTGGAGGGGTGCGAACTGGTTGCGGAGGGGTGCAAACTGGTCGCGGAGTGGTGAAAACTGGTCGTGGAGTGGTGCGAACTGGTTGTGGAGGGGTGCGAACTGGTTGCGGAGGGGTGCAAACTGGTCGCGGAGTGGTGAAAACTGGTCGTGGAGTGGTGCGAACTGGTTGTGGAGGGGTGCGAACTGGTTGCGGAGGGGTGCAAACTGGTCGCGGAGTGGTGAAAACTGGTCGTGGAGTGGTGCGAACTGGTTGTGGAGGGGTGCGAACTGGTTGCGGAGGGGTGCAAACTGGTCGCGGAGTGGTGAAAACTGGTCGTGGAGTGGTGCGAACTGGTTGTGGAGGGGTGCGAACTGGTTGCGGAGGGGTGCAAACTGGTCGCGGAGTGGTGAAAACTGGTCGTGGAGTGGTGCGAACTGGTTGTGGAGGGGTGCGAACTGGTTGCGGAGGGGTGCAAACTGGTCGCGGAGTGGTGAAAACTGGTCGTGGAGTGGTGCGAACTGGTTGTGGAGGGGTGCGAACTGGTTGCGGAGGGGTGCAAACTGGTCGCGGAGTGGTGAAAACTGGTCGTGGAGTGGTGCGAACTGGTTGTGGAGGGGTGCGAACTGGTTGCGGAGGGGTGCAAACTGGTCGCGGAGTGGTGAAAACTGGTCGTGGAGTGGTGCGAACTGGTTGTGGAGGGGTGCGAACTGGTTGCGGAGGGGTGCAAACTGGTCGCGGAGTGGTGAAAACTGGTCGTGGAGTGGTGCGAACTGGTTGTGGAGGGGTGCGAACTGGTTGCGGAGGGGTGCAAACTGGTCGCGGAGTGGTGAAAACTGGTCGTGGAGTGGTGCGAACTGGTTGTGGAGGGGTGCGAACTGGTTGCGGAGGGGTGCAAACTGGTCGCGGAGTGGTGAAAACTGGTCGTGGAGTGGTGCGAACTGGTTGTGGAGGGGTGCGAACTGGTTGCGGAGGGGTGCAAACTGGTCGCGGAGTGGTGAAAACTGGTCGTGGAGTGGTGCGAACTGGTTGTGGAGGGGTGCGAACTGGTTGCGGAGGGGTGCAAACTGGTCGCGGAGTGGTGAAAACTGGTCGTGGAGTGGTGCGAACTGGTTGTGGAGGGGTGCGAACTGGTTGCGGAGGGGTGCAAACTGGTCGCGGAGTGGTGAAAACTGGTCGTGGAGTGGTGCGAACTGGTTGTGGAGGGGTGCGAACTGGTTGCGGAGGGGTGCAAACTGGTTGCGGAGTGGTGCAAACTGGCTGCGGAGTGGTGCGAACTGGTTGCGGACAGTGTTGCCTTCGATGCTCGTTGTAGGGCCCCTACAACGACCTCGGCACATCGAGCCACAGCGATGTAGCCTCGATGTGGTGTAGGGTCGTAGGGGCGATCGGGACCTACCGGCGTCCAATTTTTCAGCACGGCCGAGAGGACCAAGCACAAATCCCAGACACCGCGAGTAGCCCGGTTCGGCTTCGGACACCCCGGAAGCACTTCACATGCACGCATCATGCCATACTTACAAGTGCTGGCAATGACAGTGACATGTGGCACGACTCAGCTGAGATTTGACCAATGGGGAGGTTAGGTAGCAAGGACTCATATGACAGCCTGGAATGAAAGTCGCCTACTTAGCTTCATCCTGAGCGGACATTCCGAGGGCCAGTCACATGCGGTGCATTGGATTCTTGTAAAATCCCTTATCGATAAGTATGGAGTACAGTTTGGTAAGTTTTGTGGAAAACGTTAACGTCAAAATTGTCTATCAATACCCGTAGTTTGAACGTCAAATACATGACCACAACATTTTCATCATTTTAGTTGCATCGGTAGGAGGTTGTACTAAATCTCTCTCCATTCCAATTTAGTTTATTAGTAAGTTCGAACATGCAAACCGATTGTTTGCATGTTCGGACTTGTGCATCGATTTGCCGACAGGTCATGTACCGTCGATCAGTGAATCGTGTGCCATCCATTTGCCGACGGATCATGAACCGTTGATCATGAGAACGCTCATACACCGTCGATTCGGCAACGTATAGGACGTGCGTTTGCGGTGGCGGAGTCGGCGTCTGGAAAGACGCCAACGCAGACACTCGATACTCCGCCACTCCATACTCCCAGTAACACACGAACGATCTGTTCGATGATGGTGTGAGCACTTCACCGTCGGGAGTAGCCCGGTGGTCGTCTCACCATGGCTTCGCAGCCAAGCTCTCAGCCAAGCACCAACAGAGGCTCCA
>SZWC01010791.1:39920-55863 GCA_023375785.1 Penium margaritaceum
AGCCACCCTGCAGCTGCTCCCTTGGGCCCACCAGCTTTTCCTCCAGGTGACGTCGGCCCGCGAGGCAGCAGAAGCACATCAGGAGACTTCCCTCGCTGCAGCAGTCCTCGCCTCACCACCATCTTCCTTCCTGCAGTCACCCTCATCTACCTCCATCACGACCTCATCTTCCTCCTCCTCTTCGACCCCGTCTTCACCCACGCAGACGTAGGGCGTTGCCGTAGCCGCCCAGGGGAAGAAGAAGAATAGGAAGCGCGGATCGGGTCAGCAGCAGTCGTCATCCAGTGGTAGCAGTGGCCGTTCCGTGCACTGCTACAATTGTGGAGGTGCCCATCGCTACACCGAGTGCCAGCAGCCGCTTGACTGGGAGCGCATCACTCGCGGACTTCAGGCCGCCCATGCTGCCCGCACCGCGTCCGGCACGTCGACCGCAAACTCCTCTGGACGCGCGTCGACCACGACTACAACTGTTCCTGCATCCTTACGGGCGAGCAATAGTGATCCAGACCCACGTGACCGCACCATCGCCGAGCTCCGTCATCTTCTGGCGCTTCGCTTTCAGGGGGGTGCGAGTGTGTTGTCATCGTCGAGTGGGTCACAAACTACTTGTTCGTCCGTCCTCGTGACTCGTGATGACACGTGTGGGGGAGCACAGTCCGCATGCCATGATGATGGGCCTGACTGCACGGACTGGATTCATGAGTGTCACCTTCGTGATGTACGTCGTTCCTTCCCACTGACGGCTCATCGTCCCTCTGATGCCGAGTGTCCCATTGCTTGTTGTACAGTGATGTCCACCAGTCGTGACTCCGGTGGCACTTGGATCATCGATTCCGGTGCCACTCACCACATGACGTGTCGTCGTAGTGACTTTGTGGTACTTGGTCCCGTCACGACTGTCCGTTCTGTTCGCACAGGCTCTGGTCAGTCCTTACCGGTCCACGGTGTTGGGGTTGTATGCTTTGATGGTCCATCTGGCCCCCTGTATCTCTCTGACGTGCTTTTTGTGCCTGATCTTGAGCTCAGCCTGCTGTCTGTGTGTGCCTGCACTCTGATGGGTCTCTCCGTTGAGCATACCGCTGATTCAGCGACTGTGACTGCTCTTGACACTCGTAGCATTGTCCTGTGTGCTTCAGTCGTAGATGATTTGTACCACATTGCTCGGCCCTCCTCCTCTTGCTCTCCCTCCTCCTCTAGCCGCGTTTTTGTCACTGGTGTTCTATCCCCGGAACACCAGCGGTTGCTTCACCGACGTCTGTGTCACGTGGGCTCCGACACTATGTCGAAGCTCATCCGGACACAGCCCGCTCTTGGTCTTGACTTGGCTTCTTTCGAGAAGCCACCCAAGACCGACTGTCTATTTTGCGCTCAGGGAAAGATGCACCGATGCACTTATCCTGATTCGCGTTCCCGAGCACTGAGGCCACTCGAGTTGGTCCACTCGGACGTGCTTGGTCCTCTCCCGGTCGAGTCCCTGTCCGAGAGGGGACGGTATGTTCTGACGCTGACTGATGACTTCACCCGGATGCGGTGGGTCTAGAGTCTGCGCCAGAAGAGCGACGCCGCCCTTGCGGTTCGGCTCTGGCTAGTGATGGCTGAGCGTCAGTCTCGCCACACGCTACATACCTTTCACTCAGATCGCGGCGGCGAGTTCCTCGGTGAGATGGACTCCTTTGCTGAGCACGGCATTTTTCACCAGGTCTCCGCTCCTGCTACCCCACAGCACAACGGTGTGTCTGAGCGCTAGAATCGCACCATGGAGGATGCGGTCCGCGCCATGCGGTCTGAGTGCGGTCTCCCGGAGTCCGCCTTCGAGGGCTTCGCCTACATGATGTGGGTCTGGAACCGCCTCCCGCATGGTCCGCTTCCGGATCATGTTACACCGTACGAGCTCTGGTTTGGCCACCGTGCCGATCTTCGTCTCGCGCGCGTCTGGGGTTCTCTGGCCTCCGTGTGGTACACTGAGGACCAGCAGGGGTCCAAGGTCTCTCCCCGGGGTCGCTTGTGTGCTTTCATCGGCATCTCCCCGCGGTCGAAGGCCTAGCGCATTTGGGACCCCACTCGTCGTCGTGTCATTGAGTCCCGTCACGCGCTGTTTTTTGAGTCTCTCACATACCGTGATCTGGCTTCGATCATAGCGCTCTCCGCAGCTCATGTCCCTTCCTGTGAGGGTCCTTGGCGGATGGGGAAGACTTCTCCGCCAGTGACCATTTCTCGTCAGGCTGATGTGTCCGCTCGAGTCCCCTCTCGATCTCCAGCACTTGATGACCCGGCTATCATTGCCGTTGGTCCAGAGATCCCGCGTGCTCAGCCTGTTTCACACCCCACAGGTACCGCTGCTCTCACACCTCCTCCTGCATCATCACATGTGGCCACTGGCACCCCTGCTCCGGTGTCTGACCCAGCCCAGCCCACTCCTGTCCCTACGTCGCCTGACACTCTTGTCTCAGTGTCCGGGCCAGCTGTCCCTCCAAGCTCAGTGTCCCCCACACATGCTTCTCCTTGCACAGCATCTCCGGCTGCCTCGTCTCAGCCCTCACCAGTTGTGGTCGTACCTGTCCCCGTGGTCGTACCTGTTCCTGAGCCTCAGGTGCGCCCCTCGACCTCCGGTTACTCCCGTGAGCCCGGTGGTCGCCTTCGACCACTAGATTCCGGAGCTCAGCGAGCGTCGGGTCTCGGACCCTGGCGTTCCTCTCGCAGCATCGCGAGCGGTGATCCAGGCACAAAGGCCTTAGGCCTGAGTGTCCGCACTGAGCTTTCAGAGGTACACCCAGCGTGCCCTATAGGGTACGACCTGGTCACTCCCAAGTTCCATATCGCCTGTGACGTAGCAGTTGATCTCGTAGCCGTCAGACCTGACACTGAGGCGTGTGCACTTGCCACGCAGAGTTCCCCCTCTTTGGCGCCTGACCCGGGCACATTGAGAGAGGCTTTCTCATCGTAGGATGCTAAGGCCTGGCGAGCTGCTTGCAAGGATGAGCTTTGCGCCATCCGAGAGCACAGAGTCTACGAGCTGGTCGACCTTCCCCCTGGGAGGAAGGCGATTCAGGTCAAGTGGGTCTTTCGCAAGAAAGTGAAGCCGGATGGCTCACTGGAACGCTACAAGGCCCGCTTGGTCGTCAACGGGTTCTCTCAGATTGAGGGAGTTGACTACACTGACACCTTTGCCTCTGTCGGCCGCATGACCTCAGCTCGAGCTTTGTTCGGTGTAGTGGCTCAGCATNGCGCCATCCGAGAGCACAGAGTCTACGAGCTGGTCGACCTTCCCCCTGGGAGGAAGGCGATTCAGGTCAAGTGGGTCTTTCGCAAGAAAGTGAAGCCGGATGGCTCACTGGAACGCTACAAGGCCCGCTTGGTCGTCAACGGGTTCTCTCAGATTGAGGGAGTTGACTACACTGACACCTTTGCCTCTGTCGGCCGCATGACCTCAGCTCGAGCTTTGTTCGGTGTAGTGGCTCAGCATCACTGGGAACTACACCAGATGGATGTGAACAATGCGTTCCTCCATGGCTCTTTGGATGAGGAGATTTACGTGGCTCAGCTACCAGGCTTTGAGGACGGTGACAAGGTCTGGCGCTTGCGCAAGTCCTTGTACGGCCTCAAGCAGTCTCCACGGTATTGGAACCGGGAGATCACCCGCACCTTGACTCGCGCAGGATACGTATAGAGCGAGACAGACCCCTCACTCTTCATCCTACCGACACCCGAGCGGTTCACCGCTATCCTGGTCTATGTTGATGACCTTCTGATCGCGTCTCCGTACCTGGAGACCGTGAAGGAGGCCAAGGCTATCCTACAGACCGTCTACAGGATGAAGGACCTCGGTCCAACATCGGTGTTTCTTGGTATGGAGATCGTGCGAGATCGCAGACATCGGACACTGTTGCTGCATCAGGCACGATACGCACGAGTCGTGGGGGAGCGCTTTAGTGACCTCCTTGGTGTAGTGCCCACTGCTTCCACACCCCTCACACCTGATGGGCAGGATGCCCTGAAGGTGGATGACCCTACACAACTGGGGGAGACAGTGGACGTCACCTTGTACCTCCGTCTTATCGGATCTCTGATGTACCTGGCCACTACCACGCATCCCGACATCGCGTTCGTCGTCAAACTCCTCGCTCAGTTCTCGCAAGCTCCACGTGCAAGAGCTCTTCACGCGGCTGTGCAAGTGGTACGGTACGTGGTCTCCACGCTGTATCTCGGACTCTACTTTCGTCGGCAGTGTTCGGTGGTCCTTGACGGCTACACTGACAGCGACTGGGCTTGGAGCCCTGACGGGCGCAGCCGCACTGGCTACGTGTTTCTGCTTGGTGGTACCGCTTTGTCTTGGCGAAGCGGGAAGCAGGGCTGCATCACACGTAGCTCGTCAGAGGCAGAGTATGTGGCTTTGGGGGCAGGGGCTTATGAGGCAGTTTGGCTGCAACGCTTGTTTCTCGAGCTTGGGCAGTCAGTACCCGCCATTGTGCTGCGTTGCGACAACCAGAGTGCTCTCGCCATTGCGGAGAACTCTGGTGTTTTTCATGCTCGCACAAAGCGCATTGCGATTGAGCATCACTTTGTTTGTGATCTGGTGGAGCGACGCGTGATCTCCATCATGTGGGTTGGCACTGACTTGCAGCGTGCTGATTTCTTGACGAAGGCACTTGCCCGCGGAAAGTTCCTGGTGGCCATTCGTTCTGTTGGGCTTCACCCCGTGGGTGACAGTGGTTGAGTGTGGGATGTACGTTGGCGTCTCATCTGTCTGTGTCACTCACTATGTGGTTGTACCAGTGCTGCACGCGTATGGACATGCATACCATCGGGTCATGAGGGAGTGTTGTGCTTTGTGCCGTTCCTGTACAGTTTACTGTGACCACTTGGCCGTGTCCATACTCGTGCAGATCCCTGAGGCAGGCGGCCCTGGTGACACCGGCGCGACGACAGGCGGCGGACTACCCCCCTGGAGCTGACCGACCACTGTTCCAGAGCCCCAGATGTCACCGGGACTCCTTGTTGTGCCTTCTACGTCTTGCAAGCGCCTTTTCGGCGGACTGGGCATGAGGCCCATTTGCATGTTTTTGCATTGTATACTCGCTGTCAGTCGATGGATGCATGCATGTGACCAGTCGCTGCGTCCGTCTTTTGATCTGCACATCTAGGTTCAGACGGCGTAGGATTCTGACATGTGTGCGCAGAGTTACGGCCAAAACAGTGGTTTTGGGCCGGTTTTAGGAGAGCTCTTGGACTGCCGCGTGCGACACCCGCCGTGCGCCGCGGCAGGTATTGATGCCCTGGACCTGTCAGTTGTCATTTCTCTCTACATATGCTATACTGAAGCATTCTGACACTGTGCCTTGTGTCTCCTAGCCAAACCCTTGCCGTTGTGTGTATGACCTGTGACTCTCGTCACCATCTGACCAGGCACTGACGCCCGGTCAACGGCTGTGTTGCTAGGAAGCTTCCACGCACTTTCTCATGACTGTCGTAGGCACTACCCGAGTCCGGGCACCCATAACTCTTTGCTGCTGTTTTTCTAGCTGATTCTGATCGCACGACTGCGTTTGCTGCATCGGTGTTATGGTATGGTCCAGATTTGAGGCAAAACGGACGATGCCCGGGTTTTGGGCTGTCGGGCGTCTGGCAGGGCTCATTGAGAAAACCCAGCCTGCCAGAGAATAGGTCTACGACTACTTTCTGATTGGCTGGTTAGCTGAGTAATAAGTTCTACACTAGTGGGGGGAGCTAGAACTTGGAGGGGTCTCCCATTGTTGCTCATTTTTCATTCCTAATCAGTGACTTTAAGCTTTCAGCTGCTTTCTGGCGCTAACACTAGCGCACTCATTTCTGAGTAACAAACCCAGAGCTTCCGGACTAAGAATCCAGAGCAGCAGACTGAGGGGACAGCTGACTTAAGCAACAAGCGTGGGAGCCCCTCGCTGCATCAACAACGCTGCTGTCCCAACCTGTTGCGTAAGTTTTCCGGCTTGGTATCAGAGCCAAAGCGTAGCAGGAGCAGTAGAAGACTGGCGCACAGGTGCCAGACAACGCCGACGGACCCCCATACGCGCCAGTGCAGGGGAAATGCTGTCGGATTTTTTCTGGCAGCATTGACCCGCCTGGTGGCGGCGTCAGATTTCTTCCCACGGCCACTGGGCCAGGGGAAATGCTTCCGAAGTTTTTCGCCAGTAATGACCTCCATGCGTGACGCGAGGAGGTGAGTAACTGGCCGCGTCCGTCATCTGCGTGCGATGACGCATACTGCAACGTCACCTAGGTGTAGTGACTGGGAGTAGCACGCAACAGCAACAACGTGTAGCAGCGGCAGTTGCAGGCAACGACAGCGAGCAGTGGCAGCAAAATCTAGCAGTAGCTGCGTGTAGGAGCAGCAGGCAGAAGCAACAGCTTGCAGCAGCACACAATAGTAGTAGCCCGCAGCACAGCTCGCAGCAGTAGTAGCAGCAACAGCAGCAGCAACGCGCAGTTGCGGCTCGTTACAGCAGCGAGCAGCACCCGCAGCACGCAATAGCTGCTGCAGCAACAGCGGGCTGCAGCAGCCGCAGTAGCGAGCCGCAACAGCAGTTAGCTGCAGCAACAGTAGCAGCGAGTAGCTGCTGGCAGCAGCCAGCAGCGGTTGCTGCTGCTCGCAGCCCACAGCGAGCAAGCAGCGAGCACTAGCTTGCTGCTGCCAGCGAGCAGCAGCCCGCTGCTCATACCAGAGAGCGGGCAGCGGGCCCGTATGTCATAGCTGCCCGCTGTGACATCTGAAAGAGGAAAAAAAACCGAGAAACAAAAAAATTCCCCTACCCCATTCTTTTCTCTGACGCGGCTATAGCAGCCACAGCAGCCGCAGTAGCTCGTAGCACCAGCAGCTGCTGTTGCAACTACTACCAGCGCAACAGCAGGAGTAGCAGCTCCAAACAGTAGTAGCAACGCAGTAGCAGCAGCAGCACGTGCATCAGCAGCAACAGCTGCCGTAGCGGTAGCAGCACCAATAGCTGCAGCAGCAGCAATAGGAGGAGCAACAGCAGCTGCAGTGGCTGCAGCAATAGCAGCAGTAGTAGCAGCGGCCCTAACAACTGCCGCTGATGATGTCAGCATCCCGCTACTAACATCACTACTGACGTCACCGCTGATGTCATCAACAAAAAAACAGAAAAGGGGAAGAAAGGAAAGGGGAAAGACAACCAAAGGGTGGGTAGGACTCCCACCACCCCAAGCCACTACTGATATCAGCAACACAAAGAGGAAAGGAAAAAAAAAACAAGGGGCACCAAACCATTGTTGGTAGCCCCAATGGGTAGGGGTCCTCTTATGTTGTGGGAACTCCTAGCCCCCCTTTCTTGCAACGTCTACAACAGCAGCAACAGCAGCAGCAGCAACATCTACATCAGCAGCAGCAGCAACAGCACAAGCAACAGTAGCAGCTGCAACAGTAGCAGTTGCAACAGTAGCAGCTACAGCAGCTGCTGCAGCAGCAGCAGCAGCAGCAAGAGCAGCAGCAGCAGCAACATCAGTAGTAGTAACAGTAGCAGCAGCAGCAGCCCACTGGTGTCGTTGGCGGCAACCCTGACCCCCTCGCTGCTCTTCAGCAATAGCTCACTTCCTTGACGCAACAGCTTACAGCGCTAAAGTCGTTAGCCTCCCAGACTGCCACCAGTGCGGCGCCATCGTTCATCCCTCCAGGGCACGCCAGCCGAGCTGTGTCTGATGCCACGCACTACCCGACACAGATCAGACTCAGCACCAGCGGCAGACAGTGACCTCCGTCCTTGGCCCCGCTCTGGGCGCCGGCCGCCGGCAGAAGGACTTTGAGACGCCGCCGCCGCCGCTTCAGGCCGGCGAGCAGTTCCGGAGCTAGGAGCTCACCTTTCGGATTTGGGCGCAAGGTGATGACCTGTGGGCATGCTACACCCTACCTTATGATGCCACCCGGGCCGACCAGCTGTATGACATTGGTCGTGCTGTCTGTGCCCTCGTCCTCGTCGCCCCTCCAGCTTCCCGCCTGGCCCTAGAGCCTTTCTAGGGTGTGAAAGCCACTAGTGGCACCATCCTAGACCCTGCAGCCACATGGCACTTCCTCACCGGGCCCCATCGCTTGTCGCGCGACGCTGAGACCAGCCNGATTTGGGCGCAAGGTGATGACCTGTGGGCATGCTACACCCTACCTTATGATGCCACCCGGGCCGACCAGCTGTATGACATTGGTCGTGCTGTCTGTGCCCTCGTCCTCGTCGCCCCTCCAGCTTCCCGCCTGGCCCTAGAGCCTTTCTAGGGTGTGAAAGCCACTAGTGAGCCACTAGTGAAGTCGCCGAACCCTCGGCGACTTCACTAGTGGCACCATCCTAGACCCTGCAGCCACATGGCACTTCCTCACCGGGCCCCATCGCTTGTCGCGCGACGCTGAGACCAGCCGTCTACTTTGGGAGTTGAACTCCCTGCACATGGGGAGACCGAGACGGTCACTGCCTACCGGCAGCGGGCAAAGGACATCCTTCATCGTCTTGGCAAATCTGCCCCACCTCCTCTGTCCGCGCTCCTCACCATGAAGCGCGGCGCCACCAGCGCGTACGCGGACATCTTCGTGCACTACCCCCAGGACGTACTCTCCACCATGGCGGCCCAGGGCACCCTCATGCCCTGGGCATACGAGCTCTTCCTCCGCATTCAAGAAGCTCGTCTAGAGCCCTAGCTTCATCGCACGGAGGCTCTTGCAACCCCTGACGTTGCCTCCCCTGTTGTCGCCTCTGTGGCCGTCGCTTCCCTCGTCGCAGCTACCTCCTTGTCTTCGGGGAAGAAGAAGAAGAACCGGAACAAGAAAGGCAAGGGTTCGCCGCAGCAACAGCAGCAGCAACCGTCGGCAGGGTCCTGCGGTGGTGGCTTGGTCTGGCACAACTGTGGCCAGCCCGTGCACGGGTGGTACACGTGCCCTCTCCCAACGGACGAGGCGCGTGTCATCGCAACCATGCGTTGCCAGCGGGAGCGCCGTCTCGCCTCTGTCGCCGTCGCTGCCACTGGCCAAACACCTCGACCTCGTCTAGCAGCTCCGCCAATCCGCCGGTCCCACAGACACCCTTGCCGCAGCAGTACCATCCACAGCCGTCTGCGCCTCCGTTCCCTTCACTGGCGCTGTCCCTCCCTTACCCGAGCTCCGGTGCTGTCACTCCGCAATCGGTCTACACTCCCGGGCCATCCTCCCGTGAGCGTCAGCTGGAGCAGTTCATCGCGCTCCAGCTCGGCGTGACGCGCCCTCCACCCCAGGGAAGTGCGAGTTGCATCACCTCCTGCTCTCCTGCCCAACCTTGCATGACTGAGACTGCTCTACGATTGTATCCTGTTTCCTCGTCTATCTCATTGTGTCTCCTCTACCCCTTCCTATGACAAAGTTGCGTGGCTTGACGATTGGCAGTCTCGGTTCGCGCCTCCTTCCACCGCGTCTGCGTCCCTTGCTTGCTGCCATGTGACCGCTAGCGATTTGGCGACCCCGGTCCAGGACCCGCTAACACCTGGATCATCGACTTTGGGGCCACGCATCACATGACGGCCTCTCTTGAGGCCTTCAGTATGCTCGGTCCTGTAGGCGATGTCTCCGGTGTCTGGACGGGCTCTAGACTGGTGTTGCGTGTCCGTGGTGTTGGCGTTGTTCGTTGCCGTGGTCGTGCTGGTGACGTCTTTCTGACCGATGTCCTCTTCGTCCTTGGTCTCGAGCTCAGCCTCCTATCCGTCACTGCCCTTGACCGCATGAGCATGGACGTTGTGCACTCGCGTGATGTTGGCACTGTGTCACTGCGTCCATCTGGTCTCCTAGTACTGCACGCCACCGCCCGTGGCAACCTGTGGCATGTGCCCCATCTTTCCTCCTCCCCTTCCGTCTCCTCCCCGTTAGCCGCCACAGGCCATGTGTTTGTCACCAGCACGCTTTCTCCTTCACACACTCGTCTCTTGCACCGTCGCCTTTCCCACATCCACTCTGCCGCCGTATACAGTATGTTCCGCACTCAGCCGGCCAAGGGCCTTGACCTAGAGACTTTCCCCCTCCCGCGTCCCACTGTGTGCAGTGACTGCGCTCAGGGGAAGATGCACCGCTCCACATACACCTTGTCTTCCTCCCGTGCATCCGCCCCTCTTGACCTTGTCCATTTGGACGTCATGGGCCCTCTCCCCACCGAGTCTGTCAGCGAGCACGGCCGCTATGTCCTCACCCTCACTGACAACTACTCTCGCTACCGCTGGGTCTTCTGCCTCCGGCAGAAGAGCGATGTCCCCCGTACGATCCAGGACTTGCTTGTCCTTGCGGAGCACGAGTGTGGCCGCTCTCTTCGCCGCTTCCGCTCCGATTGCGGGAATGAGTACATGGGTGAGGCCACGACCTTTCTCGCCTCACGCGGCATGCACCATGAGACATTTGCGCCCTACACGCCCGCTCAGAACGGTGTCTCCAAACGGTGGAACCGTACCATGGCAGACGCTGTTCGCACCATGCAGGTCAAGTCCGGTCTCTCCGATGGCTTCTACTTTGAAGCCATGGCCTACATGACTTGGATCTAGAACCGGATTCCCCACGGTCCCCTTCCCCGCCAGTCCACGCCTTACCAGCATTCGTGCGGTTAGCGCGCTGACCTCCGCCCGGCTTGCGTCTGGGGCTGCATGGCCATTCTGTGGCTGCTCGCCCCGCAACAGGGCGGCAAGCTCACCCCTCGCAAACGTCCCTGCACCTTCCTCGGTGTCTCTTGTCAGTCCAAGGCCTGGAGCTTCTGGGATCCCTCTCGGCACTGCATCGTCGAGCCTCGGGATGCCCTCTTCTTTGATGACCTATTTCCTCGTGGCCTCATTCGCTTCGACTCGTCCGTGTCTATCCCGTCGCGTGGAGGAGTGAGTCCGTCATCCGTCTTGCCGCTTCCGGGTGACACAGCCCCATTCGCGTCCACTGATCCCTCTGAGCTCGCAGCCCCAGTCGTGTCCATTGGTCCCTCTGAGCCGGTAGTCCCAGTCGCGTCTACTAGTCCCCCCGGGCCCACGGCCCAAGTCGTGTCCGCTGGTCTCTCCGAGCCGGTAGCCCCAGACGCGTTCGCTGGTCCCTCCGGGCCGGCAGTCCCAGACGCGTCCGCCAGTCCCTCTTGGCCAGCAGCCCCAGTCGCGTCCGCTGGTCCCTCCGGGCCGGCAACCCCAGCCGCGTCTTCCGGTCCCTCCGGGCCGATAACCCCAGTCGTGTCCACTGGTTCATCCGGATCGGCAGCTCCGGTTGTGTCTGCTCTCCCTGACGGGCTAGCAGCTCCAGTCACGTTCGCTGGCCCATCCGGGCCAGCTGCCCCAATTGCATCCGCGGGCCCCTCCGGACCAGCAACCCCGTCTGCCTCCATTGGCCCGTTGGACTCAGTGCCATCTCTTGCCCTGCCACACTACACACGTAGCCCAGGTGGCAGCCTCTGACCCAGACCATCGGTGAGCGCGCAGACTGTTGCACCACGCTCCGTGGCGCCTCGACCCCCCGTGGCTCCACGTGTCTCCTCTACTCCCACGGTCGTGAGTGGGGACCCTGGCACCGAGGCCCTCGGCTTGACCACCTCGGCCATTATTGCAGACCTTCAACTGGGCTCCGTACTGGGCTACATCATGCTTCATCACGAGCATCGCCACGCTTTTGTGGCTACATTTCGCGCGCATCCCACCTGGGGCTCGAGATGCACAGGCTCTCTCAGTCCATTCCACAGCACCCCCGGAAGACCTAGCCACCCTACGCGAGGCACGAGCCTCTCCTGAGGCCACACACTGGGACGCTGCCTGCGCTGATGAGCTTGCTGCTATCCGACAGCACCATGTGTACGACCTCGTTGACCTTGCTCCAGGTTGGAAGGCCATCGGCGCCAAGAGGGTCTTTTTGCGCAAGTGGAAGCCCGACGGGTCCTTGGACAAGTACAAGGCCCGCTTTACAGCCAAGGGGATTGCCCAGATTCGTGGGGTTGACTACGACCAGATCTTTGCCCTAGTTGGTTGGTTTTCCACTAGCCGGGCGCTCTTCAGCCTAGTCGCCTACCATGGATAGGAGCTGCATCAGATGGATGTGAGCAACGCGTTTCTCCATGGCTCACTGGAGGGTGAGGAGCTCTACATGGTGCAACCCCCAGGCTTCGATGATGGCACTGAAAGAGTCTGGCGACTGCTCAAGGCCCTCTATGGCCTGAAGCAGTCGCCTCGGTGCTCGAACGAAGAGATTAGCAGCACACTCCTTCGGGGTGGGCTCCAGCGCAGCACCGCTGACCCCGCACTGTTTGTCAGTCCGCGAGGCCAGACTTTTGCCACTGTTCTGGTTTACGTCGACGATCTCCTCATTGTGTCGCCAGACATGGCTACCATCCAGCATGTCAAGGACTTGCAGCACACCGCCTACCAGATGAAGGATCTCGGATCTGCCAGAGTCTTCCTGGGCATGGAGCTCGAGCATGATCGCTCCCAAGGCGTCCTACACATCCACCAGGCCGCCTACGTGCAGACTCTGTCCACCCGCTTCGCGGAGGACCTGCTACTCGTGTTGAACGCATCCTCACTCATGTCACCCGATGGCCAGGTGAAGCTAAAGAGTCCTGACCCAGCTGTTGTGGGGGAGCCAGTTGACGTTACAACGTACCTGCAAATCATAGGGTCACTCATGTTCCTGGCGACGACGACGCGCCCAGACATCGCGTTCGCCGTCAACCTCCTGGCCTAGTTTTCTCAAGAGCCGCATCACCTCCACTACGAGGCCGCGATCAGAGTATTGCACTATGTCGTCTCGACTCCTTGGTGAGGTCTCATGTTCCGCCGTCACCTGTCAGTGGTCGCGGTGGGCTACACCGACAGTGACTGGGCCGGCAGTCTAGACGGTAAGAGTCGCACAAGCTAGATCTTTCTGACTGGCGGCAAAGCTGTGTCTTGGTGTAGTGGCAAGCAGGGGTGCATTGCACGGAGCACTGCTGAGGCTGAGTACGTGGCTCTTGGCTCAGGCGCGTGTGAGAGTGTATGGCTACATCGTTTGTTGTCCGAGTTGCATCAGCCTATCGCATCCATCACGTTGCATTGTGACAATGAGAGTGCCATGGCCATCGCCCACTGACGGCGTGCATCAAAGACGCACGAAGTACATCAATGTTGAGTTTCACTATGTACGTTCGTTGTTGCATGACGGCAGTATCAACATTGTGTGGGTTGAGACTGCATGACAGTTGGCTGACTTCTTGATCAAGGCACTGAAGCGTGACTCATTCAAGAAGGTTGTGAGTTCGGTCGGCGTGCATCTGTGAGTGGCTCTCTATGTCCCTGCTTGCATCTTTGCGTGACCTAGGGAAGTGTGCTTGTTGACTGTGTCTCTGCCCGCACATGTGCACTGAACCTGCGAGTCATGGGGGAGTGTTGGTTTTCACGCATCTCTCATTGTACTGTGGTGTGTCCTCCCGGCTTGTGTAAATCGGCGTGCAGATGAGTGACGGCAATACTCGACGCTGCTGGAATGTCGCTCGGTGGAGCCGACACGCGCTGAGGCCCACGCACCGTTCGTTGGAGCCTACTCCCTCCGACGATGCGCTCGGCTCCATTGGCAGGCCTCCTCAGAGGTCCGGCCGCCGGCGGTCACTACCACTGCAGATGCTGTTTCCATGCACCCAGCTCTGTTTCTGGTTGTGGCATTGCGTGTGCAGCGTCATGCTGTCCCTAGGGTCCATGTGTCCTGCTGTGTGGCCCTGTTTTGCGTCACTGACTATCGTAGGCACTGCCCGGGTTTGGGTAGCCATAACTCTTTGCTGCTGTTTTTCTGGCTGATTCTGACCGCAACACTGCGATCGCAGCGTCGGTATTATGGTGTGGTCCAGTTTTCAGGCAGAACGGACGACGCCCGGGTTTTGGGCTGTCGTGTGTCTGGGAGGGCCCACCGAGAAAACCCTGCCTGCCAGAAAATAGGTCTACAACTATTTTTTGATTGGCTGGTTAGCTGAGTAACAAGTTCTACACTAGCGGGGGGGAGCTAGAACTTGGAGGGGTCTCCCATTGTTGCTCGTTCTTCATTCCTAATTAGTCACTTTCAGTTTTCAGGTGCTTTCTGGCGCTAACATTGGCGCGTACGTTTCTGAGTAACAAACCTAGAGCTTCCAGATTTAAACTCTAGAGCAGCAAACTGAGGGGGCAGCTGACTTAAGCAACGAGCGTGGAAGCCCGCACGCTGCATCAACAACGTTGTTGCCTCAACCTTCTGCCTAGGTTTTCCAGCTAGCGGCGGCCGCATTGGAAGTCATGACGACCCGACGGGACTACGGATTGTCCAGGGAATTATCTAGCAGCTACGACATGACAGGTGTGACGCAGATGATGCGTCTCTATAGCCTAACTTGCTGGTTTGCCATTGCTGGAATGTTCTCGGTGGTCGAGACCCACGCACCTTGTAGCCTGTACTGATGCCATGAGGAGACCTGTGACTTTGGTGTGCTTCCTGTCGTAGAAAGCACACGCTAACGTCTTGGTACTGCACTCGTACATTTATGGGTGCTTTCAGTGCAGTTCAGAGTGCTCTAGAGTTTTTTTGGTGGACAGGCCATTTTGGCAGATTTCCTTGTTTTCCTTGCTATTTGTGTCTGGATAATGCAAACCCACCTTGCGTGGGTCCGTTGTGTAGAGCTTATTGTTTTGCACGTTCTGGTACAGACAACGCGTGATTCTGACACCTGAGCACCGAGTTACGGCCAAAACAGTGGTTTTAGGCGAGTTTGAGCAGGTACGAAGATACTGCCGCCCCTAGCGACTCTAGGCGGCCAGCAAGTATTTAGGCTGATTGTTGCTCAGTTGTCATACCCTCTCTCTGCAATTGTATTCATATTGAGCTTCCCAACACTCTGCACCTGTTCCTACCCAGACCCTTGCAGTTTCGTGCATGACACCAAGAGAAACTTCCTGGAACCTTCCTAACCTCTTGCCACTATCATCACACAGTGACTGAGCGCTGACGTTTAGTTAAGTGGCAAGAGGTTAGGAATGTTCCAGGAAGTTTCTCTTGGTATCTAAGCAAATGAGCCACAGCTCGTGGTGCTGTGCAGCAGAGACGCAGCATCAGCAGCAGTAGTGTGAGACACAACTGCAGCAACAAACCTGGTAGTGTTCACCACACTACGCTCCACACTGTGAGGAGTGCTCGTGCCGCCATGGTGTGAGAAGTCACACCAGCAGCAGCCAAGGCAACATTAGGATGCAGCCGACGATGTCGGCGCTCGCCATAGCCGCAGCCAGCGTTGTTGCACTAGATGTAGCGACCACTGTGAGTTAACAGTAAGAAGGTACGGCAGCGAAAGCCAAGGCAGCAGCTACCGCAGCAGCATGGAAGCATTCACCGCAGCCGCACTTGCAGCGACATTTGCAGCACACGCAGCAGCAGCAGCAATAGGCGGCAGTTGCAGCAGGCGGCAGCAGCAAACAACAACAATAGCAGCGAGCGGCAGTAGCAGCAGGCGGCAGCAAGCAACAACAGCAGCAGGTGGCAACGAGCAGCAGGAGTAGATGCGAGCAGCAATAGCAAGCAGCACCAGCAGTAGCAGCAGCAGGCGGCAGCGAGCATCAGTAGCAGCGAGCAGCAATAGCGAACAGTAGCAGCGAGGAGCAGAGTACGCACAGCCACAGGTCGCAGTAGTGCTGTAGCGCTGCTGCTCAGCATAGCAGTGCGCAGTTGGTGCAACAGGTGCGCAAGCAGCTGCGCAGCTGCTGCAGCAGGTGCACGCGTAGGCATAGCGGGCGCAGAGGTAGCAAGAGCAGGCGCAGCAGCCGCGGGAGTAGCTGCAACTGCCCTCGTCATCGTTGTAGCAGCAGGAAGCTGCAGGGCAGCTTCCTGCTGCGTCGGGCTCGTCTGGTTAGGGGGGGGGTGTCGAGGAGCTCGCCAACGGGCGAGCTCGCCGAGAAAGCTCGCTCAAGGCAAGGCTCGAGCCTGCACAAAAAAAAAAAAACCGGGAAGGGG
>SZWC01010791.1:61517-84780 GCA_023375785.1 Penium margaritaceum
GCAACTAGTGCCCTTGTTAGATTATTGGAAATAGTTACGTTGCCTCAGAATAACAAACCTGTCGTGCGTGCATGAAGTGCAAAGGAGATTGTAGACGTTAAAAAAAAATGGTCCGACAAAGAGGTGGACTAAACCTGCACCTACCTTCAAAAGCTAGTCATGGAAGAAACAAGACGTGCTATGGAATGTTTTTTTTCTACGAAATTTGGGTTTCGATAAAGGGAGAGGGTGACCTTTCAAGTCGCGAGAGGGAGGTCAGCTTTTGACATCCGTCAGGGGCTGGTAATGCGACGACCAGTTGATTGACAAAACACAACCTCCAATTTCAGTTTCAGTCTCGACGCCTTTCCATTCTCGTGTGGACCAACTTTGTCACCTGTCGTTTTGATCAATCAAGGTTTTGTTTTGAGACGGCTCATCCTGCCAGACATACATCCTAAATGCACAGTTTTCTGGTACAAGCACGACCCTATTTCTGCGATTTGGAGACACCGCGTTTAGACAAGCTATAGCAAGTGAGCATGGACTACTATTTCTTGGAACACATTGTTATGAGAAACATGTTCATGTAGGTTTTGGTCAAAAGAAAAGAAAGCTCTCAAGGATGACTAGTTTTTCACTGAGAGAACTAAGATTGCAAGGTTTGAACTTTAACAAACGAGCACAATCATGAATGTTGGCTAGAAGTACTGACGACAACAGATGTTAACAGCACCACTAAGTCGCATTGCATGAGTGACCTATGTTTTTTGTGCAACAATGTACGACCTCTTCTGATGTCCTCGTCAGTTGACAATTGTTATTCGTGCTAGAATCTTGTATTCTTTTTCATTCACAATTTCATACCGCGCTAGCGTTACGAGTATGAAAGCAAGCCTTTGATTAGTCTTGACCGTGGTATGGTACAACGGTACGGAATGTAGCTACTAGCTAGAGTTGATCATAGGACCGTATGAGGGCATGAGAACAAGAGAGTGCAGGAGAGTGTCGCACGCCATGGATGTGGTAGGGTTTGCCCTAGAGTAAAATGTCACAACAAAGACAAGAGTCGGGAAGGAGGAGCGAGAGTTTAAGTCACCGGTGAGTGGATACCCACAAGGAGTAACTACTCGGGTGAGCATGCACCGCCACCTAGGGGTCGAGCCCGACCTCTCAAAGCTACGCGAGGGTGGCTTCTCACAAGTGTGTGGCTAGAGACCGACACAATGGCCCCCTGAGGATTAGCACCCGGGATAACATGCAGCTCCCCCAAAACACCCAGAGGCAAATAACCATGATGAAGGCATTGGCAGTGCGAATGCATGAGCCGTATCATGTATTACATCACAGCAAGATAGTCAAATGTAAGCCAGGCTTGTGCTAGAGGCCACTCCTGGGTAGCTTGATGACTGCTTGATGAACCTGGTGTTAGCAGCAAAGGCACTCTTGGGCAGTGGCTCCCTACGTCTGGCCATGGACACTCAATTCATACGCGCGCGCGAGCGTGCGCGCGCGCGCGCGCGCGCGCGCGCGCGTGTGTGTGTGTGTGTGTGTGTGTGTGTGTGTGTGTGTGTGTGTGTGTGTGTGTGTGTGTGTGTGTGTGTGTGCGCGTGCGCGCCACGGATAGTGAAACAAGAGGGAATAGAGATGTGAGTGACCAAGGAACAGCACAGAACTTGAACACTGTCCCATGACCCACAGACGAACATTCCACAAGCCTTGACAGAATGACACACATAGAAATGCATCAGCGTGGTGGTGATAACGATACAGGTAGACACAAAACACCTCACCCTGTGTCATGGGGACGGGCANCGCGCGTGCGCGCCACGGATAGTGAAACAAGAGGGAATAGAGATGTGAGTGACCAAGGAACAGCACAGAACTTGAACACTGTCCCATGACCCACAGACGAACATTCCACAAGCCTTGACAGAATGACACACATAGAAATGCATCAGCGTGGTGGTGATAACGATACAGGTAGACACAAAACACCTCACCCTGTGTCATGGGGACGAATAAGGCCTACAGCATGGATGTAAAAATTGAAGACGTTTCTGCTGAGAGCCTTGGTAAGAAAGTCAGCCCTCTGTGACCGTGTGTCCACCCAAGCAACTCGGACAATGCGAGCAGTACATTACACACAAACAAAGTGATGCCCCACATTGATATGCTTGGTGCATGAATGGTGCGTGCTATTGTTTTTAGCAATGGGTTTTGTGCTTTGATTGTCACAGCGCAGAGTGATATAGTGAATGGGGACATACACTTGTTGCAGAAGGCGATAGAGCCAGACAACTTCACATGTGCGTGCGCCAAGAGCCATGTACTCAGCCTAAGCTATGCTGCGGGCAACACACCTTTGTTTTTCTGCTTTTCCAAGCGACAACAGTTCCACCAATTATATAGATATATCCTGCTCTACTTTGTGCATCAATCTCATGTGCCCAATCACTGTCAGTGAACCTATCCACAAGTACTGAAAGTTGTGCATGAAAGTCCTAGTTCGTGGTGTAGAGACTGCGTAGCGTACCACGCACAAGGCAGTCTCAAGATGGTGTACTCTGCGGCACTGGGAAAACTGAGAGAGAAAGTTCACTACAAGAGTATGGTCAGCACGTGTAGTGGTACATCAAGGAACCAATGACCTTGAGGTCATCTGTTACATCTACAGTCTCGTCCAGATTTGACAGCTCTAAAGACTTTTGGAGTGATTGACCGGCTGGGATCATGGGTTCAGAAACTGAGGACACAGCCATGACAAGTGGTCCAAACCGCTCCCCCAGGCTGTAAACATACGCAGCCTGGTGGACGTGCAAGGTGCAACGAGAGAGATCACGCTCTAGCTCCATGCCTAGAAAGACACAAGCTGGACCGATGTCCTTCATCATGTATGCAAACTACAAGAGAGCCTTTGCGGAGTGGACAACTACGACGTTAGGAGAGGTAATCGGGAGGTCATCCACATAGACAGGGATAGCAATAAGTGGTCTAGAGGGAGCATTGGGGAACAAGGTGGGATCCCCAGTGCTTCTCCTGGAACCCCCTTTTGCAATGTGGCCTTAATTTCCTAAGTCCAGCAGCGTGGAGAATTCTTGAGCCCATAGAGGACCTTGCACAAACGTCATAACCAGTTTGTTCCATCTATGAAGCCGGGTGGCTGTACCATGTAAACATTCTTGTCACGTTTTCCGTGAAAGAAAGCATTATTGACATCCATCTGTTTAAGTTCCTAGCCATGTTGAGGAGTGTCATGGCAATGGTTTATCGACTAACTGGAGCAAAAGTCTCATCAAAGTCAATCCCTGGGACTTGAGATTATCCTCTTACTATAAGTCGTGCCTTGCATCGTTCGGATATGTTTTTGGAATTCAGGTTACGCTGGTACACCAACTTAACTGCCATTGCTTTGTGCACTGGGAGGAGATTGTCCAGCTCATAGACCATACCACTGAGAGAGGGGGTCAAGTTCTGCTTGCATTACCTGCTCCCACAGAGTGGAATCAGACGCACTGTGAGCATTCTGTACCGTCACGGGTTCGAGTGAAGAGGGGACAGACCAGCTACTGTAAAACATGAAGCAACATATCCAGCAACACAAGAGGAAAGAGCCAGATGGAACTCTTCCTCAATGAGAGAGTATCCAAACGAGGTAACAATGAGTGAGGAGGTGGTTACTAGGCCAAGTGCACAGAGACCAGGTTCACCCAAGATGACAGGGCGGTAGTGAGAGGGTAGCGCACGAAGACGACCACCCCGAGTGTAGCGAGAAACAAGAGCCACACAGGAGGAAGGCAGCTCAGAGACAGCAGGCATCATACAGGCAACAGGCGGCTCAGAGACAGCAGATGGCGCAGAGATAGCAGATGGCACAAAGGCACCAGGCGGCTCAGAGACACCAGATGGCACAGAAGCAGCAAAAGGATCAGAGATAGCAGGAAGTACAGAGGCAGTAGGTGGCACTGAAACGGATGCGACACAAAGGTCGCAGAGGGCTCAGAGGCAGGTGACAAAGAGGTGGCAGAGGGTTAAGAGGCAGGCGGCACAGGGCCAGAGGACGGCTTAGGAGAAGCACTGAGGCTACAAACAAATCAAAGGTAGTAGGTAGTGAGGAGGGCAACAAACACACTGAGGAGAGAACATCGGACGGAGAGGGTCAAGAAGTGCCTCTCCCACTTGAAGAGGAAAGAGGGAGAGAACCTTAAGAGAGACGAGGAACATCACATTCAAACAAGTGTTCAAGGAAGAGAGCATCATGAGACTTGACAAAAAGACAGTGAACCCGATCTCAGAATTTCCAAGCTTTGGAGAAGGGAAAAAAACCAAGAAAAACACAAAGACGACCACGGGGGGAGAGTTTGCCATCCTGGTGCTTAGCAAGGAGCTAGATAGAGGCGATAGAGCCCCAAACAGAGGCAAGACAAAGGTCGACACGGTGGTCCATCTAGCGTTCAAAGGGGATGATGTGGTGAGGGAGAGGACCATGAGGAACACGATTCCATACCCAGGTCATGTAGGACATGGCTTCGAAAGTGAAGAGAGGAGACTGACTAGAGGAGGAGAGAAGGGAGCGAATACCACAAGCCAGGGTGCAATTTCAACGTTGAGAAACTCCATTCTGTTGGGCCGTGTAGGGAGCAGAGGAATCAATGCAGATGCCACGGGATTCAAGGAAGCAAGAGGTGGGGCCAAAGCTCTCACCATCCCGGTCGCTTAAACCACCAAACACAAGGGACGAAGACAGGCGCACTCAGCTTAGGGAAGCCAAGTTTCAAGGAATTCAATCACGTCACTTTTGTGGAAGAGGGAAAACATCGAGGGATAATGCAAGAAGTCATCAGCCAAGAAAAGGACATAGCGTCCATGGTCGCCAAGGGAAGTCGCGAGGCAATGGACCCATGACATCACTATGCACCAGGTCAAGAGGGTGCAATGTGGTGGTGACGGCTTACGTAAAAGGATAGCAATGGATCTTGCCATGAGTACATTCACTGAAGGTAGTGGAGCATAGTGGCACAAACGTGGCAGAGTGAAGACCAACAACAGGTTGGAGGCACAAGAGACACTAAATGGCGACAATGTGAATGCGACAGAGACGACGAAACAAGTGATCGGCATGCTCCAGCGACAATAAGGGAGTGATGTGAACAAGGACAAAGGCAGCGGAAGACGATGGAAAGGACAAAGAGACACAAAGCACACAATCATAGTACACGCCACACAGCACAACACGGTCAGAGGAACAAAGTAAAATAGTGCCAACGCCCTGGCTGGATGAGAAGTCCATGCCCTGGTCGTCAAGTGTGGTGACAAAGAGTAGGCTAACCTCGAGGTCACGCACATAAAACACGTCAAGGAAGAAAAGTTACGCACTGGGACCAACCAAGCAAACAACACCAGCACCTTGAACGGGGAGCAATTGGCCAAAACCAGTCCGATCAAAGCAGACAGAGCCAACAGGACCAAGCGAGAAAATGGATGAATGACACAAGGTCATGTGATGGGTGGCTATAGAGTCAGTGATCTAGAAGCCGGAAGAGACACGAGCAGAGGACATTACAAGGAAGACACCAACAGTCCTGGGAGAAGGTCCATGTGACGAGTGACCAAGACAAGAAGGAAAGATATGAGACTGCCATTCCTCAATCCACGAGTGGTCATCAAGCAATCCCGTGAACACAACCCGACGACACGCCACAAAGGGCTCCATCCGACTCACTGACAAATGCACGAGATGAATCCCTCACACTCTCACCTCCATAAGAGCGAAGCTGAAGAAGTTTGGTGAGATGACACTCAAGGACGCGCTCCTCATTGCGGCAGTTAGCACATCGGTCGGAGGAGTGTGCATCAGAGAAGTGGCCATCATCCCAGGGCCCTTAAGGCAGAGTGTAATGGATGAATGGGGGTCCATAGTAGGGTGGCCCTGAAGCGGGAGGTACCCAGTCCCAAGGGGAAGGTGGAGAGACAGGTGACAAGAGGGTTGGAAGAGTGGTGCTGAGAGCCGAGGCAGGAGATGAAGAGGAGGAACGTGAAGCCACTGTTGTAGTAGTTGTGGCAGCAGGAGAGGAGATGATGCCCAATGAGCACGCATGGTAGAGGCAAGATGGGCATCTTCACAAGGTGCTGGAAACTTTGGAGCAGAGTGCCCAGAGGTAGCAAAGTCCCAGCATGTGTCCTCGATGGGGACAGCAAGGGCATTGGAGGATTTTCCGCCACGACCATGAAACTTATCGCGCCCACATCCAAGCCCGCCACACCGTCGCAGCCAGCACCTTGAGAGATGTGGGCAGGAGTAGTGGAGGGAGAGGATGGAGTGGAGGCAGAAGCTGCAGAGGAGGATGGTGAGGCAGTGGTGATGGCATTGATTGTGGCACGATGGAGACGTTTGTTTTGTAAATTGCTCTACCAGTCGGTGAGCCGAGCGATGGTGAATTCATAGAGTGGACCAATCCCTGGGGTTGAGTTAACGGGAACTGGGGCAGCAGTGCATTGTTCAAGCTCAGATTGGGAGACATGCAAGTACAGGTCAGAGAGCTTGGGGATGAGACCAGAAACAATGGAAAGACAGGCTGAGAGAGGGCCAGGTGCTGCAATCCCCAGGTCACGAAGAAGGCGCAGAATGCGCGTCCAGTACTCGTCGGCCATTTTTTCTGCATGCATGTGAAGAGTGTTGAACTGCACAGTGAGGGAGCTTTAAGTGGCATAACCAGTCACAATGTTGCAGTGACGAATGAGAGCATTGGCACCAATGGGATCAGTAGGGGTACCACGGGCTGGATCAGCATTGTACGTACCAATGTCGTCTAGACGTCCCTCAGACCCAGCGTTGATGAGAGCACGGACAACACGTGTAGCCTCCGCAGGCTGAGGGAAAAAATGAGGCTTGGCCAACAAGTAGTACTCCCACATCAGTTCTCTGTCTGCTCAAGCACTAAACCGTGTCTCCCATGAGGAGAAGGTGAGTTTAGGCCTAAACTATGGAGGTGCACTCTCGAAGTCCTTTTGCATGGGTGAAAGAAGAACTCGAGCAAGAGCAACTGCTGAGAGAGACGGAGCGGTGGAGTTGTTTGAAGCATTGACGGGTACAGAGGACTCGGCAGATTCAGCTTCTTCAGCAGGCAGGACAGCAGCAATCGTAGGCACAACATTAAGGTCCTTAAAGACTAAGTTGGCCAAAGTTGTAGCTAGTGCTTGCTCTGCCTCTAGACCACTATGGAGTTCTTCTTCTACTCTACGGCATGAAACTTATGCCTCACTTAGAGTAGCTTGCAGGGCCTCAATGGTTTCTTCTTGTGCAGGCATGGTGTGACAGAATGAGCAGCCAAAAGATGGTTGTGATGGGTAAATCAGTGTATTTGAGAGAGAGAAAGAGGGTTTGCTCAGCAAGCTAGCGGTGTGGGAGCAAAGAGAAGTGGGGAGGTACTACCACAGCAGCTGAGGAGAATAGGACGGCACCCACGCGGAGACTGTCATGACAACATAGGGACCTCCTGTAACAGTGGTCCCTACCGTCAATGCGCCGGATAGCAACGGTCTAGAAAACGGGTCCCGACATGGGAGGCTGCCAACCGCTCTTGGTATTGCAACCAAGATAACATATCACCCTTGAACGAGGGATCCACACTTTAGGTTCGTTTGGTTTGCAACCTCACGAAGTCCGCATGTTGGTCTTTAGTGTCTACCTTTGGTTGGACACTCTGTGAGGAGTCTCAAAGGCAAGAACAATAAATGGATGCATGCAAGGTACATGCTTTTATACTTGCAGAGCTTTGCTAAAGCTTCTGCTTGTAGTGGCTCCACTGGAGCCAACCTCAACCTATAGTCCTACTTGACGCATCCTTAGACCGCCAAGTGTCATCCTCAAGGCAGGCTCGAGTAAGCTTCCTAGAAGCTTCGTGTCCCAGTTTGGGCCACAAAGAACATTGCGGCTGTCGTGGAATTTGAACCCGCGACCTCTCGTTTGAGACTCCGGTGCCTATTCAACCAAGCCAAAAAGGTATGGTTCCTTTGATGTGCCATAGGGGACATACCCATTATGGGTAGTGCATTCCTGGCCCATCTCAGAACAGACCAAGGGGACATACTCCATAGAGCAGTGCATTCCTTGTCTGTATGTGTAGCTAGCCAGCTAGGCAGTGGACAAGGTGCATACCATTTCAACAAATCTCTCCCTTGCACCTCTGTCCATCTGTCGCTTACTGGGCTCCATCAATGCCTTGGGGCTCACCCTTCCTCTGTCACACTCCTCATGCCGAATCCACGAATGCCTGCATAGTGCATTTCGTTCTCCAACGGCTTGGTCATGCAGTCAGCAAGCATGCTCTTGGTTTCACAGTGCTGCAAGTCCACCACGTTCTTCATGACCAGGTCACATGAGTAGTGGTAACGTATGTCGATGTGCTTTGTTCGCCGAGAGATGATCTCGTCTTCAGCCATGGAGATGGCGCTCATGTTGTTCACGTGTACGACCGTGGCGTCCTTCTGTCGTATTGTCATTTCGCAAAGTAGGCTGTGCAGCCATTGAGTCTCCTTGCACACCTCAAACAAAGCAACGTACTTTGCCTCAGCCGTGGACACGGGAACACAATCCTGCTCCCTGTTGGCCCATGAGATGGCAACGACATTCAAGATGCACACGTATCTAGAGGTGGATTTCCTGTCGTCAAGATTTCCTCCCCAGTCAGCGTCGGTGTAGCACTTCAGGCGAAGGGGGTCCGTTCCTTCTTTCCCTCCACGGACGAGGCACATGTGACGTGTCTTCTGTAGGTAGCGCAAGATGCGCTTGACTGCCTACCAATGTTGTGGCCCAGGGTTGGCCAAAAATCTGCTCACTTGTCCTACAACACAGCAGATGTCTGGACGAGTCCCTACCATGGCGTACATGATGCTACCCACGGCAGACTGGTAGGGGACTTCTTGCATCTCCCTTTGTTCTGCTTCGTTGCTTGGCAACATGGAGGCCTTCAGCTTTGTGTCGGTTGTCACTGGGGTGCTGACATGTTTGCTGTCTTCCATGTGGTAGCGCTTCAGTACCTCACGGATGTATTTGGTTTGGTTGAGTTCGATGGTACCTGCTACTCGGTTGTGGTGGATGGCAATCCCAAGGTAGTACTCGAGAGGACCCATGTCCTTCATCTTGAACCTTTTTCTGAGGTCAGACTTGAGCTCATCTAGCAGCTCGACCAAAGACGAACAGATGATGAGATCATCCACATAGAGTGCAACCAGCATCAGCCCTCTCCCATCATCACGCACATACATGCTCGGGTCATTGTGGCAATGCACAAAGGAGAGGCCGGTCATGAAACCGTCCATCTCTTTGTACCACATTCTTGGGGCCTGTTTCAGCCCGTAAAGCATTTTCACCAACTTGCACACCTTGCCCTTGGGAGCTTTGACTCCTTCGGGCACCTCCATCAGCACTTCCTTGTCGAGCTTCCCATAAAGAAAAGTTGTCTTGACGTCCATCTAGTGTATCTCCAGGTTCTTTGCGGCTGCAATTCCAAGGAGAAAGCGGATGGAGGCAAAGGTCACGACAGGCGCGAACGTCTCATCGTACTCGGAGCCCAGGCGTTGAGAGAACCCTTTAGCCACTACCCTTGCCTTGAACTTGTCGATGCTTCCGTCTTCCTTCTTCTTCACTCGGAGGACCCACTTGGATCCCACTACGTGGGCCTTGTCGAGTCTATCCACTAGCACCCACGTGCCGTTCTCGGCAATGGACGCGAGCTCGCTGTGCACTGCCTCCTTCCACTTGGCCACATCTGGGCCATTCATCGCCTCCGCCACTGTGGATGGCTCTCCCTGAGCCATGCACAACCAGCTATGGCCAGTCCAATTGTCCTCAAATCACAAAGGTGCTCTCTTTGGTTGCAAACTGCGCCGAGGTAGTGGTGCGGCTTCTTGCTTTGGTGCTGGTGCTTCCATAGGTGGTGGTTTGTCATCGTCCTCGTCGTCATCAGAAGACTCGTCAAAATCCAAGTCAGGCTCCGAAGCCACGGACGCCTCGGTATCCGCGTCCATGTCAGATGCTACATCATCCATCGCAACTACTCTCCCATTCTCACCACCAACTCACAAAATGAGCCAGTTGTAGGGTTCTTGGTCTCCGAACTCAAGCAACACTATCCACTCTCCCGCTTTGGGAGCGAAGTTTGGGTCTAGCATCTCTTCCTTTCCAAGGGTGCGTTCGTCCAACACAAAGTCGCGGCTCCTCACGAGCTTGTTTGCTGCCTGGTCCCAAAGCCAATAGGCTTTGTGTGATGTGCCGTACCCAACCATGACGCACTTCTTGGAACATGCGTCCACCTTGGCTCCACCTTCTCCCGACTGGATTTTCACCCATGCAGTTGACCCAAACACCTTCAGATGAGATGCGTTGGGNATCCATCGCAACTACTCTCCCATTCTCACCACCAACTCACAAAATGAGCCAGTTGTAGGGTTCTTGGTCTCCGAACTCAAGCAACACTATCCACTCTCCCGCTTTGGGAGCGAAGTTTGGGTCTAGCATCTCTTCCTTTCCAAGGGTGCGTTCGTCCAACACAAAGTCGCGGCTCCTCACGAGCTTGTTTGCTGCCTGGTCCCAAAGCCAATAGGCTTTGTGTGATGTGCCGTACCCAACCATGACGCACTTCTTGGAACATGCGTCCACCTTGGCTCCACCTTCTCCCGACTGGATTTTCACCCATGCAGTTGACCCAAACACCTTCAGATGAGATGCGTTGGGTTTCTTTCCCGACTATGCTTCCTATGGGGTCTTTAGCTGCTTGTCTTGCTCCTTTCCACGCTTCCGCAAGGCGGTTGGTGGTATGAGATTCAAGAGGTAGCAGGCCATTGTTGCTGCTTCTACCCAAAAGGGAGGTGGGAGCTTGGCGTCGAAGAGCATGCTTCGCACCATGCCGAGTAGGGTCTGGTTCATCCTCTCGGCAACGCCGTTGCTTTGGAGGTTGTAAGGGGTGGTTTGCTCGTGGCGGGTACCATGATGCTTGAGCCTAGACTTGCATGCCTCGTACTCACTCCCGTTGTCACTTCGGAGCGTCTTCACCTTCTTGGACGTTTGCCGCTGTACCATGGCGACAAACTCGAGGAGCTTCTCCTTGACCTCTCCCTTTGCTTTGAGGAAGTAGATCCACGACTTGTGGTTGTGGTCGTCAATGAAGGTCAGAAAGTACTTGCTTCCTCCATTAGACGGAGTGCGGAAGGGTCCACACACGTCATTGTGTATCAGTTCGAAGATGTGCTTTGCTTGTTGACCTCTTCTCCCAAAGGGCTTCTTCTTTTCCTTCGCTTGGAGGCATGATTCACACAATGCACACCCTTCGCCATGCTTCATGGTGCACCCTTCCATTCCGCGGTCTACCTCTTGCTCCTACATCTTCTGCAGCCTGCTGTTAGCCACATGGCCAAATCGCAGGTGGCACAGCTTAGCGTCAGTGTCCTTGGTTGATGTGGCGGCCGCAGCGGTCGTCGGTGGTGCATCCTTTGGCTCTGGTGCCACTGTCTTGGTGGCACATGCGAGTCCCTCATCCGAAGCCTTTGTGACTTTGGTTTGAGTCACGCAGAGGCCGTCAACCCTTGGAACTTGAAGCATGAGATTGTCTTTGCTGTACAAAAATTGGATGTCCTCCTTTTTTAGGGCCATCGCTTCCTTGTGGGTGAACACCACTGTCATGTTGTTTTCAGTGATTTGTGACACGGACAACAAGTTGGCTGCAAAGGAGGGCATGTACACCACCTTTTGAAGGTTGACCGCCTTCTCCACACCATTCACATTGAACGTGATCACCTTGTCTCCTTTGCCCATGGCTTGGACGACGCCACCGTTTGCGCACTTGATGCGCATGATAGATTCTTGATTTGTCCCATGGAGACAAATCCACCCTTCTCTTTTGATGAGTGGTGGTTGGTGCAACAGTCAAGGGTGAATGCCCCGGGCCTATGGATCGCTGCGCCCTTCATGGGCAGCCCCCTAGCCATCATGTTGGTGAGCTCCTTCTTCTCCTTTCCACCTTTGTTCCCGTCTTATTTCTTGGGACTACGACAGTCCCTAGCCTAGTGCCCAGCCTTTCAACAGTTGTGACAGTTGCCGGGCTTCTTGGAACTCTTCCCGCCACCATTGCCTTTCCCTCCACCGCCACCGCTTCCACTGTTGCCTTGACTGGAGCGAGAGCTTGCGCCTTTTTCACCGAAGCAAGAGGCATAGGCTGAGATGTTTGCCTCACTGCCACTGCATCGCATGGACTCGTTGCGGACGTGTTCGACGACAGCCTCATACGTTAGATATGCCTCCTTCCAACCGCCAAATACGGTGATCAAGGACCCCCAGCTTTCCCGTAGCACCATTAGAACGATCATGGCACGCATGTTGGAGTTGAGATTCTATTCCATTTGCTGGACCTCATGCAGCACGTTGTCGAACGACTGTAGAAATGCAGGTATCGATTCTCCTTCGTTCACCCTCATCAACATCAACCTTTGGACGATGAAGAGTCGGTTTGCTAGGGCGTTCAATTGATGCACGCGTGCGAGTTTTGCGTAGGCATTCGCAGCCAACGTGCATCCTATGATATGGGAGTGTTGAGTCTCGTTGATGGACGTCACAAGAATGGCGAGAGCCATGTTGTTCTTCATCGTCCATGCTGCAAGGTTAGCCGCATACGTCGTCACCGTCGCATCTGCGGGTACTGTCACGCATGTTCATGACAATCTCAAACTGCCATTTCCACAAGGGAAAACCTGTCCCCGTGAATTTGGACATACCCGCCTCAAGACGGGCTTGAGTCGGATCCGCCATTTCCTGCGGTTGCTCGTCTTCTCTGCTTCGCTACTACTCTGCTTTGTTGAGGCCGGTGAGGCTGATGTGGCTGCTGACTGCGACCGTTGTCAAAGGTGTAGTTGGTTCCGTTGCATACCCCTCCCGCCGATGATCGCCTAAGGCGATGGTGCCGTCGTGAGAGAACGGACTCGGGGTGGTACCACCTTCTAAAAAGGGGTAGAGCTTAATCTCGTTGGGGCTCAAGGGTCTTGTCCAACATGGATAGAGCTGTTCCTCGTCCCCTAGTCCGCCACGTGCGCGGACCCTATCTGAAGAAGCCAATGGAGCCAATGGAGCAGATTGGAGCCGTCTGACCTTGTGTACCTGTTGTACCTATGCGCCCTCCAAGACCACGCGCTAGTCGGTCTTGGAAGCGTGCCTTAGAACCAGAAGTGTGGGCCCATAACCCTTTGTCAATGCGCGGGATAGCAACGGTCTAGAAAATGGGTCCCGACATGGAAGGCCGCCAACCGCTCTTGGTATTGCAACCAAGATAACATATCACCCTCAAACGAGGGATCCACACTTTAGGTTTGTTTGGTTTGCAACCTCACGAAGTTCGCATGTTTATCTTTAGTGACTACCTTTGGTTGGACACTCTGTGAGGAGTCTCAAAGGCAAGAACTGTAAATGGATGCATGCAAGGTACAGGCTTTTATACTTGCAGAGCTTTGCTAAAGCTTCTGCCTGGAGTGGCTTCACTGGAGCCAACCTCAACCTACAGTCCTATGTGGCGCGTCCTTAGACCGCCAAGTGTCATCCTCAAGGCAGGCTCTAGTAAGCTTCCTAGAAGCTTCCTGTCCCAATTTGGGCCACAAAGAAAATTGCGGCCGTTGCGGGGTTTGAACCCGCGACCTCTCGAGTGAGACTCCGGTACCTATTCAACCAAGCCAAAAAGGTATGGTTCCTTTGATGAGCCACAGGAGACATACCCATTATGGGTAGTGCAATCCCTGGCCCATCTCAGAACAGACCAAGGGGACGTATTCCATAGAGCAGTGCATGCCTTGTCTGTATGTGTAGCTAGCCAGCTAGGTAGTGGACATGGTGCATAACATTTCAACACCTACTACTGCTTCAGCTACAGTGGTGACAAGGACGCCTGTTGTAACATGACAAGTGAGGTCACAAGGTGCACCACTAGGGGTGCTGCTGTAGTGGAAGCCCAAATGGAGCCAATGGCATTTGCGGTTGAGTCATCTGCAGAGGCTACAATAGTAGCAAAAACAGAAGCTGCCGCAGTCACCTTTGTGTCAATTGGGAGTTGCAACAGCCAGCAGTGTCAGTGACGCCGGTGCTTGGACGTACGCCTCAGTTGCCCTACCCATTGCAGTATATGTTGGTGCTCTGCTTGCACCGTCCATGGCAGAGAACGTGGCAGCTGCATGGGCTACGACGTCTAGTACAGCACTGGCTAAGCTAAAGGGGTCAGTGTGGACTGGTAAAACGAGAATAAATCCAGGAATCTCAAGGGCCACTGGCTCGGCAGTGTCAGCAGCTGCAAGACCGGGAATGGGGTTGGATTCATGCGTTGTAGTAGGATGGGGAGACGACTGGGTAGCCTACATACCTGGTGAAGGAGAGGGAGAAGATGGCAGGTCGTATGCAGTGTAAACCTGGCGGTCGATTTCACACTCTGCTTCTTCAGCTTCCTGGGAAAGTGCACCAAGCCAATACATAGGATTTAACATGCGTACCCACAGTGGCGTGTCGGTGTCGTCACTCTGCGGAGTTGGATCAAAGGTCCTCTTGTCTTCCCAATGTGCATGCTCTGCTAGGCGGGCCGTTGTGCGAGGTGAATTAAGTTCTTCATTGGGAGGTCCGTCAAGAGGTGGAGAATCCAGCTTGTCAAGAGTCGGCTATAGATGTAGCAGGGAATGCAAGAGGAAGCATGCACTCAAGGAGATGACCGGAATGCATCAGGTGAGGTCGTTGCTGGAAAGCGTCAGCGAGAGTCCTGAAGACATGCAATGGAGAAGCTACAGGAAGACGTCCAGATGGACGGTGACAAGAGTCAGTGGGAGGGTAGTAGAAGCGGGAGCGAGATAGTCGCAGGTTCTGCTATGTTCTGCTGCCGGTAGATGCTGACTGTGCAAGTCGCGGGCTGCGGGAGACACCACTACCTTGGCACAAGACATGGTTGCTGGAGGACGAGAGGAGATAGCAATCACTACTGCATCTAGCTGTGTGCAGTACAAGAGGCCACAGTTGGTGAGCATAGTAGCCCGATGATAAGAAAAATCTCCACTCACAATCCTCAAACCGTAAAGAGGTAAGAAGGGTTCCTCTTTGCTCTGATCCTAGTAGTTAATTGCTAGAGTTGCTCATAGGGCTATATGAGGGAATGAGAATGAGAGAGTGCGTGAGAGTGTCGCACGCCATGGATGTGTAAGGGTTTGCCTTAGAATCAAACGCCATAACAAAGACAAGAGTCGGGGAGGGGGAGCAAGAGTCTAGGTCAGCGATGAGTATACACCCACACCGAGTAACTACTTGGGTGAGCATGCACCACCACCTAGGGGTCAAGCCTGACCTCTCCAAATTATCCAAGGGCGGCTTCTCACCAGTGTGCAGCCAGAGGACGACACAGTGGCCTCATAAGGATCAGCACCCAGGATAACATGCAGCTCCTCCAAAGTTTATAGAGGCAAACAACCATGATGCAAGCATTGACAGTCAGAATGTACAAGCCCTAGCATCTACCACATCACAGCAAGATAGTCAAATGTGNGTGTGTGTGTGTGTGTGTGTGTGTGTGTGTGTGTGTCACAGATAGTGAGACATGAGGGAAAAAATATGTGAGTTTCCAAGGAACAGGGCATAACTCCAACATGGAAGAGGGGTACCCGGCCAGGTCAGTACCGATACCGTACCGGTATAGTAAAAAGTTATACCATACTGTGGTACAAAAACGGGGAACACCACGTTACCGGTAGTACCACTATCAGCCCTTACCGCAGTGCATGAGTGCACATGCATGACGCAACTCGGATTATGGAAGATTTTTACATCGCCTTAGAATAATAAACCTGCCGTGCGTACGTGAACTGCGTAGGAGATTATAGACATGTCAAAAAAATGTACTTTTGATGAAGAGGTGGACTAAACCTGCACCGTGCCTTCTAAAGCTAGACATGAGAGATGTTTTTTCATACAATGAATTATTTACTTGCCATTAAAACTAGGTTCCGACAAAGGAAGAGGGTGACCTTTGAATGCGCGAGAGGGGGGAGGGGTTAGCTTTTGACATGTGTGAGGGACTGGTAACACGACGGTCAGTTGATTGAAGAAACGTGGCCTCAAACTTTGGCTTCGGTCTTGACAGCTTTTGATTCCCGTGTGGACAAACTTCCTCACATGTCGTTTTCATCAATCACGTTTTCGATTTGAGACGACTCTTCTTGCCAGATATACATCCTAAATCTACAAATTTTTGGTACAAGCACGGCCCTGTTTATGCAATTTGGCGATACCGTGTTTAAACGAGCCATCGCAAGCGAGCATGGACAACCATTTCTTGGAACATATTGCAATGAGAGACATGTGTATGTAAGTTTTGGTTTAACAAATAGACAGCTCCAAAGGATGACTAGTTTTCAACTGAGAGACTAAGTTTGCAAGGTTTGAACTTCAACAAATGGCCACAATCAGAAATGTTGACTAGAAGTATTAAGGATGATGGGAATTAACAGCACAACTTAACCGCATGGCATGAGCGACCTACCTGTTGTGCGCGAGGATATGCGATCTCTTCTGATGTCCTCATCAGTTGATGGTTGTCATTCGCGCTAGTAAGAATGTTGGCACATTCTTGTGTTGTTGTTTTATCTTTGCACTGCCTGGCCCATAATGTGACCTCTTGGCTGGTGTACATTCTTGTGCAGATGACTGACTGGATGGGCACTGAAACCGACGGGTCGCTTCTCAGTGGAGTGGACGTATCGCCATGAAGCCGAGATTGTGGTTATCCGTCTCCTCGTGCTTTTGATATTGTACCCTCGCACGACCAGCTCCATCGGCAGCTACCCTTGGCTGTCACGTCATCAGTAGTCATAGTTGGCTCTCTGATATAGTGTAGTTAACGCCTGAGTTCGGGCAGCCGTAACTCCTTGTATCCATTTTTCTTGCTGATTCTGACTGCACGACTACGTTTGGAGCGTGGCTATTTTGGTACACTCTAGTTTTGGGGCAAAACGGAGAACGCTCGGGTTTTGGGCTGTCTGGTGTCTGCCAGGGCTCACCTAGGAAACGTCTGCTGGCAATGACACACGTGGCAACGTCAACCAGAGGTGTGAGTAGCCCGCAGGAGTAGCACCACCAGCAGCAGCAGCAGGAACAGTGGCAGCAGCAGTAGCGGCAGCAATAACAGAGATGCAGCAGTAGCAGCAGTAGCAGTGTCAGAAACAGCTGCAACAGCAAGGAGCAGAAGTAGCGACAGCAGCACAAACCCAAGAGGGAGAGGAAGGAGGCAGGAGCACCATTTGTAGCTACTGTCCCGTCCTTACACCTCCTTGGAAGCCGCACGGAAAAGGAGGAGACGTAGCCGCAAATCAAGTCAGCCACCCACGTCCCCTACGCCTGACTGCACCGGACTCAAACGTACATTAAAAATTGCGCATATAGGCTCGTTGGAGATGTTAGCTCCATAGCCATTATACTTGACTCGCTTGGTGGTCTGTAGCCTTTTGCATTCATTGTCCCGCGTCGTAGATCCAGAGTTTTTAAACATTTTGAATTGAGAACAAAACAAGTTCGTTTTGGACCTTTTTTTTTTACTTTTTCAAGCCAAGACTTCCACCACTGCATTCAGCACAGTCGGACGCACCTGTGGTCCAAAATTCTCTTGATTTGGACAAACTCGATTTTCAAGTGCTGAAATTTTAAAATGTAAGATTTCAGAACTTTGCCTAACTTCTGAACTGCAGGTCAGTTTTTGTCACCATCCCAAATCAGCGTGAAACGCAGTCAGATTGTTGATCGGGCCACTTTCATCATCCAGCTATTAACTGACGGGAGACTGCGCACCAACCAAGCATGGGGCGGCAGTAGCAATAGCGGCAGCAGCATCAACGGCAGCAGCTGCAGCAGCTGCGGCGGCAGCAGCAACAGCGGTAGCAGCAGCAGCAGTAGTCACCGCAGTGGAAGCAGATGCATCATCAGCCTCAGCAGCAATGACAATGCCCAGCCAGGACAATGCTGCAGGGACGCAGGATAGCTTTGTAGACCCGCCCTCTGCACATCCCATAGCGGATCTGCGGTGCTAGGTCGATCAGTTGCGCCAGATGCTTGTCGCAACCAGCACCAGCCAGACTATCCTCCCTGGACAGCTTGGTCCTGCTTTGACTACGTCAGCGTAGACAACAGTGCAGCAACAGGTGCAGCAAAAGTAGCAGACAGTACCTCGCGTCCTAGGCACTAGATCGGCCGGCCCCTCTCAGCACAAGGACTTCGAGTCCCCTCCTCCTACCCTTGACGGAGATAAGCAGTTCCCGTCTTGGGAACTGCTCTACCACATTTGGGCACAGGGGCAAGGCCTGTGGCCATAAAACAGTTTTTCGCATGACGAAACTATCCTAGAGTAAGCGCTTGAGGCGGACCGCGCCGTCCGCACACTCATACTCATCAAACCTGATGCTGACCGTAACGCCCTAGAGACGTTTCTCAGTGATGCCACAGGTGAAACCAGCGCTGACCCCCGGCACGCTTGGGACATGCTGACGCGGCTGTGTCACGCCTCCGGCCAGGCAGCTGTCACTCGCCTCCTAAAGGAATTTAGCTCCCTTCATACGAGGGAGTCCGATTCCTTCACTACTTATTGGCGTCGTGCAAAGGACATCCTATACCGGCTCAAGATGTGGCACGACAGGATCATGCCACCTGAGGAAGACTGTTGCCCCTTGCCCTTGCCCTTCTCGTCCTTCTTTCCTTTGCCCTTGGCATTGACGGAGGAGGAAGTACTGAGGGAAGGGGTGGAGGAGCCGCCAGAGGTGGAAGCTACTGTCGCAAAAGAGCTGCCGTGCTGAAGCTGTGTGTTCATGTGTGCTTCCTCCAAACTGAGGAAGAGGTCGTACGCCCAGGTCATCAAAGTGCCATGGATCACCAACGCCTCGAGGATGGGTAGGCCATAGGGGACAAATACATCTACAAACTCAACAGTGGTATCATTTCCTGATGTCGAGGAGGGCAGCAAGCGGGGAAGGATGATTGGCATGATCGTTTCGCTTCTGTCTCATCTGCTCAGCTTGCGACCTCTATCTCCCTTCTCGCGTCCTATTTCTTCGCTCACTATAACGTCACGACCTCGGTCTGCGACCCTGATGGCACCTGGATCATCCACTCTGGGGCCACGCATCACATGACGTCCTGTCGCCAGGCGTTCAGCATGCTTTGTTCCGTTCGAAATGTTCACAGTGTCCAGACGGAGTCCAGCCAGATCTTGCCGGTTCGTGATGTTGGCGTCGTTTGTTTTTTGCAGTCTGTTCGGTAATGTCTTCCTGAATTTTGTGCTACATATTCCAGGTTTGGAACTGAGCATCCTGTCTTTCACGGCTCTCCACCTCATGAGCATGGACGTCCATCACTCGTGTGGCATTGCCCGTCCGGTCAGGTCATGATTCGTGCTATTTGTCGAGACAACCTCTTGCACGTCACTCGACTTCCTTCATCCGTATCCACTCCCTCGTCCCACACTACACATGTGTTTATCACTAGTGTTCTTTTCTCCCATGTGCACCTCCTTCACCGATGCCTTTGCCACGTAGACTCTGATGCTGTTGATAGCATGTTCTGCACCCAGCCTGCGCTCGGTCTTGATCCCTCCACTTTGAAGTGGTCTTGTTGCACCGAGTGCATCGAGTGCCCCCAGGGCAATATGCACCAAGCTTCCTACCCTGTGTCCTCTTCTCGGGCTTCTCACCCGCTGGAGCTTGTCCACTCACACCTCCTGGGCCCTCTCCTCGTTGCATTCGTGGTCAAGAGTGACGAGTATTTCCTGACCCTCACAGATGACTACTCTCGCTATCACTGGGTCATCTGTCTCTGCTGGAAGAGCGACATGGCCTCCACCATCCGTGCCGGGAACCTCCCGGCTGAGCGCGAGTGCGGTCACACCCTTCGCCGTTTTTTGGTCTGACCGCAGTGGCGAGTACATGGGGGACACTACTACCTTTATTGCTAGTCATGGGCTCCGTCATGAGACGTCCACCCCTAGGACACCGTAGCGAAACAGTGTCTCTGAGCGGTGGAATTGCACCATTGCCGATGCTCTCTATATCATGCGTGTCTAGTCCGGTTTGTCTGAGGGCTTCTTCTGTGAGTCCATGTCCTACATGACCTGGGTGTGGAACCGCGTTCAACATGGTCCCCTTCCCCGCCAAGCCACGCCGTACACATTATGGTGTGGTTAGCACATTGATCTTTGGCCTGCGCGTGTCTTGGGGTGCGTCGCTAGCGTCGGGCTTGCCGAGGACTAGCGGGATGGTAAGCTTGCTCCTCGCGGCCATCTCTGCACATTCGTTGGTGTCTCGCNTCCTGACCCTCACAGATGACTACTCTCGCTATCACTGGGTCATCTGTATCTGCTGGAAGAGCGACATGGCCTCCACCATCCGTGCCGGGAACCTCCCGGCTGAGCGCGAGTGCGGTCACACCCTTCGCCGTTTTTTGGTCTGACCGCAGTGGCGAGTACATGGGGGACACTACTACCTTTATTGCTAGTCATGGGCTCCGTCATGAGACGTCCACCCCTAGGACACCGTAGCGAAACAGTGTCTCTGAGCGGTGGAATTGCACCATTGCCGATGCTCTCTATATCATGCGTGTCTAGTCCGGTTTGTCTGAGGGCTTCTTCTGTGAGTCCATGTCCTACATGACCTGGGTGTGGAACCGCGTTCAACATGGTCCCCTTCCCCGCCAAGCCACGCCGTACACATTATGGTGTGGTTAGCACATTGATCTTTGGCCTGCGCGTGTCTTGGGGTGCGTCGCTAGCGTCGGGCTTGCCGAGGACTAGCGGGATGGTAAGCTTGCTCCTCGCGGCCATCTCTGCACATTCGTTGGTGTCTCGCGTCAATCCAAGGCCTGGCGCTTCTAGGACCTGGTTCTTCATAGTGTTGTTGAGTCCCGTGATGCCCTATTCTTTGAGGAACTCTTCCCTCGTTACCTCCCTCATTTCCGGTCTACCTCCCCTCTGCTTCCATCGCTGTCGTCTCGTGGGGGAGATACTTGTCGGGTGGCCGCTTTGGCTCCAGAGGCATAGGTCGTCTTGCCTGCATCCACACCCTTGACAACGGATGGCCCGGATGCTCCTCCCTTGCCATCCACCTCAACGCCCAGTTCCCCTGCCGGCAAGGCCACGCACCCGTTGGCGACAGAGTCCTCCGCTGAGTCCTCAGCCCAGCCTGACCTCTTGGCTAACCCTCTTCCGGCCTCCAATGCACCCAACCTTGTGAATTTGTATATGTCTAGCGGTTCCCTGACATCGGACCCGGTGCCTACCCCCGCTTGCCACCTCGTCCTTGTCGGGATCCCTCTTCCGTCACTGGCACCCCGGCGCACCAGGCCTACACCCGCGCTCATGGTGGAATTTTGCAATACCGTAAGCCAGCGCCGTCCATGGGTCCTTGCACCAGGGCTCCAAGGCCAGCCTCTAGCGCACCCGACGATACACCTTCCTCCCCTCACACTGTTGTGAGCGGTGAGCCCGGCATCAAGGTCCTTGGCCTGACGGACCTTGGCCTTGTAGCTTGGGACAATCACCCAGGCTCAGCCATTGGCTACGCGCTCATCTCCCACGAGCATCGCCGTGTGGTCTCTGCCACCCTGGCCCGGGCGCTTGCAGGACTTTGTGCATTGAGGAGGTTGCTACAATTCAAACGAAACCATCATTGCTTGCTGTGGTGGAGAAACGAGTAATCTACGCTTGGGTTTTCACATCATACATGGTTTTATTTCAAGATCCTAAGTGTCAAGCTCGAGCGGCTAAGAGCTCAAGCGGATGAGTCGCGAGAAGCGAGACCCACCTTTTAGGCCAGCGAGCGGAGCCCGCCCCTGCACCAAACCTAAGTGAGCGCAAAGCTCTCCCGTGTCATGCCAAAGGGGCGGACTGCCCCGAACTAGGTCTGCATCCCAAACCAGAAACAACGTTTCTATCTAACATCGGACTGATCTGGGTTCATGAGACAGTGCATGATGCAATCCAAACATAAAGTGATACTAGAGAGGGTGGCAAAGAGGCAATTCTCCTAGAGGTGGAGGCGAGTACACGAGGAACGCAGGATGGATGCCAGTGGTGGTCCGGCGTGACAAAGCGTTTGCACCTCAAGGTGTGTCGCCTCCACTCTCTGGGTCAGCACGCCTTGCGCACTCAGGTCCACACCGGAGGGAAAATATGTACAAAGAGGATTAACACGTCCCCTTGGACGTAAGTGCGGTGGGTATGCATCCAAGGTGCCCAAGTTGGAGATGCAGTGCGGAAGATGGGAGTGCCTTGGTAAGAAATTCGGCCAGCTGAGCATCGCCACTGATAGGACAGACTTGTACGATACCTTCTTCTACTCCTTCACATACAAAATGGTGCTACACACTGATGTGCTTTGTGCAAGGATGCAGCACACCATCATTTGCAGTGATGCAGCGTGCGACAGAACTGTCGCTATGAAGTGCCACAGCACGCATGTGCAACCCCAATTCCTCAATCAATCGCGCCAGCCAAATGAATTCACATGCAACTTCACCCAATGCCATGTACTCAGCTTCAGCCACACTGAGGGCCACGCACGATTGCTTAGCACTTTACCACAAAACTGTCATTCACCACACACAAAACACATAGCTGCCACGACTGAGTGGCCCACAATCACGTACATAATCAATCACAGTACCCATCCAACAAGGGACTTGCCGAGGGTGCAAAGACCAAACCAAGCTGAGCAGTGTCCATCACATAGTATAGCAGCTTTAGCAATGATTTGAGATGTGCACTGCGTGGCACTTGACTGAAATGTGCCAGCACATTCACTGCGTAGGAAATGTCAAGACGTGTGGTGGAAGCAAGATAGGACACACTGCAGGTGATTTTCCTATACAGTTTGGGGTCACAGTCCGGTCCGTAATCAGTGGTGTTTGCATCCAAGAGATATGTGTACACATCAGGACTCATCGGTGAGTGCTGTCATGGAATAAACTGTACAAGATGCTGAAAGCTTGTCATCAGGTGTGCAATGAACCGTCCTTGGTGTAGGGTGAGAGTGCGAGCAGTCCTTTCTCTGATGATAGTCATGCCCAATGATATCGTCACCTCACCCAGGTCTGTCATGCTCTAGTGTGTGGTGAGCAGCTTCTTTGTTTCTGAGATGAGAGAGAGAGAGAGAGAGAGAGAGAGAGAGAGAGAGAGAGAGAGAGAGAGAGAGAGAGAGAGAGAGAGAGAGAGAGAGAGAGAGAGAGAGAGAGAGAGAGAGAGGG
>SZWC01010791.1:84807-95560 GCA_023375785.1 Penium margaritaceum
GGGGGTGACAAGATGAGCACGTCGTCCAGATAGACCAACAAGCCGACTCGAAAGCCAGTGTCCCAGTGCAGGAAGAGAGATGGATCGCTCAAACTTTGGCTGAACCCTCTGGATCCAAGTGTGTGCCGAATCTCTTTGTTCCAACAGTGCAGGGCTTTCTTGAGCCCATAGAGAGCCTTCAGAAGCAGCCACACACGGTCTGTGCCATCGTCAAACCCTTTGGGTTGCTTGACGCACACTTCCTCCTCCAGTGGGCCATTCAGGAAGGCCTTCTTTACAACCATTTGGTGAATCTCCCAGTCTTCATGTGCCGCTACACCCAACAGTGCTTTGCTAGTGCCGTACTTCCCAACTAGGACATAGGTCTCAGTGAAGTCTTGACCTGGTAATTGGTGGAAGCCCTTTTCCACCAACCTCGCTTTTACTTTTCAATTAGTCCTGCCAAGTTCATTTTGAGTTCTTACACCCACTTGAAATCAATGGCTTTGTGTCCAGGTGGCAAGGGTACAAGTTTGTGAACACCATGCTCCAGAAGAGCATTCAGCTCAGCCACCATGGCCTTATCCCACTCGGCTGAATCAGCACGCCCCCTTGCCTCAGCAAGCGTCTGTGGTTCCACGATGTTATGTTCCACAAGAACTGGACCAGTTGTATGATAAAGCTGTCTATAGTTCACGTGTGGGAAATTGCTTGAGGAGCGTCATACCGGTTGTGGAATCGTCATCCTTGCATCCTCTGTGCTGTTCTGAGTCACTTTTGTGTATAACCAAGGGGGCGTGTGGGTAGCACTGGGGTCTGTACTCAGTAGGTCAATGGGTGTCAATAAAATTGTGGGCACAAGTGATGCCCTTTTGGTATTCCCTTGATGCTTGGGGTTCCAAGCGGGGCCTGTGGGTGTGTGAGGGACAAACATAGGCACGTTCACATAGTCTGGGTACTGTTTAGAAATGGTGATGTGAGGGACGTTACGCAGAGTGTGAAACTGTTTGTAGGGAATATGCTCCAGAAAGGAGGCATCCCTGCTTTCAAGAAAACTATGGTTGACGGGGTCCTAGAATCGCTATGTTTTGGATGCATGGGAGACCCCTACAAAGAAGCACCATTGACCTCGAGGGCTGAGTTTGTGGTCTCTTTGAGGCTGTGCAAACCACACTCAGGCGATGGTGCCCCACACTCTCACTGGTCGCAAGTCTACCTTTTCCTTGAACCACCACTTCCAAGGTGTGACCGACTTGGGCAGAGGCCCTTGCTGCACCGTGTTCCATACCCAAGTCACGTACTTGAATGCTTCTTCCCAGAAACCAGAGGATAGACCCGATTCACCCAGCAGAGTGCGCAATGCATCACTAAGGGTTCTGTGCCACCATTCAGCCACACCGTTTTGTTGTGATGTGCGGTGTGGTTGTTTGGTGCTCAATACCTTTGACTTTCAGTTCTGCGATTAAGGTTCCCATCAACTCTCCTCCTCTATTCATGTACAATCTCAACAGCTTGCAGCCAGTCTGATGCTCAACAAGAGCTATCCAATCTGCAATGGCTCGTTGAGCGTCCGCTTTGGACTTCAGCAGAAACGCCCAACGGAAGCAACCAAAATCGTCTGTCAAAGTGAGCATGTAATGTGACCCATACTGGACAGAGGGCACTGGCCCTGTTAGGTCTGCATGGACCAGTTCAAGGGTTGCCTTGCATACCTTCTCTTTCCTTGGGAAGATCTGTCTGTGAGCTTTACCTTCCTGACAGTCGAGACATGCATCCGCACTTAGACCATGAGAGCAGTCTGTAGGTGTGAGACCATGTGTTGTTGTGTATTTGATCACGTCAGTGACAAAGTCAGTGTTGATGTGTGCTAGTCGGCGGTGAAACAAGCATTTGTGCTTTGCATTGGTGGCAGTGATGACATGTATCTATAGTCTGTGTGAGTGCGCTTGCATCAGTGGAAAGAGAGTGAGTCGGTAAAGCATGTCCTCATTCAAGGGGCCATCTGCCAACAGTGCACCAGCAGCATCAGAAAGCATGCAGAGTTGCTTCTATGTGAGGGTAGACATGTCTGCTTGACGATCTAGCTGGCCCCCAGACAGCAGGTTCAAACACCAGTCAGCCATAGCACCCCACCAGGTGCTTGCAAAGCCACAGTGCCCACACCCTCAACCTCTAACACCTCACCAGACCCTGTTTTCATACCCTCGACATCATACGCAACATAAAGCGACACAAACACCTCGAGGTGTGGTGACATGTGATGCGACGTAGCAGTATCAAACTACCATTCATGCATCGGGAGTGCGTGCAACGTGGTGACATGAGTGTGTACCAGTCGCTGACCTGACGACTGTGACATGGCCATTGGTTTTTGGGTCTCAGTCCCATGGGTGCTGTCAACCCAGCCACAGGTGTTCCTGCTGTAGGTTGCTGCAACTCGGCCATGTCCGCGTAGATATGCAGCGCCCACATGGGCATGAGAACTGGGAAGGCCGTGTTTGGTGGGACATAGAAGGGGCCCCGGTACGTTGGACTTGGCCCCTCATAGAGCAGAGGGCCCGCCGGCAGCTGCATTGGAGGTGGTGTATAGGTGACACCGCCAAAGGGTCCAGTCCCTCAAGGTCCTGTGACCATTGGCATAGACCATGCTAGTGGCTGCAAATGGTGGCCAAGCTGCGGACGGAGCACCGGAGGAGCAAACCATTGCTGCGACTACTGTTGTTGCGACGTCATGATGCGTTGGAGATCTGGACATCCAGGCTAGAACTGGCCATGCTTGCTGTAGCAACTGCAGGAACACCCTACACCACCTCCCCGGCCACATCCCCGTCCTCCGCCTGACTGGGTGCCTGGTCCTCCATGACTCCAAACTCCTCCACCTCTGCCTCCTCCCTGTCCAGTTACAGTGGAAGCGCCTGGCGAGGACTGATGGGCAAAGGCGCTAGCTGCCTGGGTGTTTGTCTCTTGCTCCTCTCCATGAAGTGTGTCCTCAAAGTGTCGCAGTTCCTCAAACACCTCAGCAAGGTCCGTGTTCTCAATATCTGCCACACGGAGGCGTCGCATGAGTCCTCGCCAAAACTCTGTGTATGACTCTCCAAGATGGAGCACAATGGGGTCCAGCCATTCAAGCACGGAGCAGGATGCTCGAAGCCCGATGATGCGGTGACGAAGATCCATTTTTGCATCCCAGTACTCTACTGTTGGCGCCCCCGGCTTGGGGTACAGGCATCAAAGCATGTCGTGTAGTGAGATCACCAGTGTCATTCCCTGTTCCTCGTGGCACGTAGCGAGGTGCTACCATGCCTCGACAGACGTGGAGCACCATTACGAGGATATGCTGGATCATCCCCTTGGCCGCCGAAGCGAATGTGACGGATGGCAGGCGATTGGTCGTCGGGCAGTGCTCAAATTAGGGCATTGAAGGCCCAAGCAAGATGCGATCCTTAGTTGCGTCGGTGGATGGGAAAAGGTACAACTCCTCTAGCCTGTGCTCTGCTGCCCATGCCAGAAAGACGTCCTTCCATGCAAGGAAATCACGCGTGCCCAAGGCGGGCGGCATCAGGTCCTTCTGGGACATGACCCTACTGAGGTCTTCCCATGTCACTGTCACAGCGCCGGCTCCTCCACTAGCGTCGACACCGGTGCCAGTGGAGGGACCGCCGCTGCCTTCGGCATTGGACCCACCTGGTGCTGATGCCACTTCACTCATGACTTGTGGTGGTCCTGAGGGTCCTAGGCTAGTAGCGTAGGTCCTGACTGACCTCGTTTCGGCCGAACAAAATTCTGGCAGCAATTTGCGGGCCCACTTTGGGCCCAGTTTTCTGTCGCAAGCCTTTCGCTCTAGAATCCGCCTTGTCTTGACCTAAAGTCGCTGCTCAGACCTCCACGGACCTGTTCAGCATGTTTTGTGGGCCAAGGGACCCCGCCTCCACCTCTAGGGGCGGGTATGGCACTTGGGCTTTCCCTACCACATTTTTCCCACCCTTGTGGGCTTCCCCTTGCCTCTTGATGCCTGTGCTGTCGCGAGCGGCTTCATGGGAGGGCATCGACGGCCCCTGGTGGCGAGCGCGGCTTGCCTTTGTGGCGGCCGTGCGGATCTACTTCTGCGCTTGGCATGGCCGCCACCTTTTCTGCTTCACGCTACCCCTATGTGTCCTTCTCCGGCCCAAAAAGGGGCTCAGATACCATGAAAAATTTGTTACGATCGAAACACAACCATACTTGCTTGCTTTAGTGGAGAAACGTGTAAGCTACGCTTGGGTTTTCACATATGCCATGGTTTCCGGTCAAGATCCTAAGTGTCAAGCTCGAGCGGCTAAGAGCTCGAGCAGGTTAGTCTTGAGAAGCAAGACTCACCCGTCAGGCCGGCGAGCGGAGCTCGCCGGCGTGCCAAACTTGATTGAGGGAAAAGCCCTCGCATGTCATGCCAACGGGACGGACTGCCCCAAACAGGGTCTACACCCCAAACCACAAAGAATGTTTCTGACTATCATCGGATTGATCTAGGTTCAGAAGACAGTGCACGATGCAATTCAAACATGAATGAACAAACTAGAAAGGGTGGCAGAGAGGCAATGCTGCTAGAGGTGGAGGCGAGCACATATGGATGCCACTGGTGGTCCAGCATGACAAAGAGTTGGTACCTCAAGGTGCGTTGCCTCCACTCTCTGGGTTAGCATGCCCTGCACACTCAGGTCCACACCGGAGGGAAAGTATAAATATGGAGGATTAACACACATCCCGTGTACCGATGGCACGGCCTTCCTCATAGGCCCATGTCGCTCCCAACGCAGACCAATGGAAGGCTGCATGTCGAGAGGCTTGCTGCTATCAACGAGCACGTAGTATATGAGCTTGTGGAGCTCCCCCTTGGCCGCAAGGCAATAAGGGCAAAGTGGGTGTTTCGCCGAGAGTGGAAGCCAAATGGCACTTTGGAAAACTTCAAGGCCTGGCTGACTGCCAAGGGCTTCTCCCACATTGTTGGAGTTGACTACGACCATGCCTTTGCCCTGATTGGTGGTTTCACCACCAGTCGGGCACTCTTCAGCCTAGACACAAAGCATGGTTTGGAGCTCCACCAGATGGACGTGAGCAACGCCTTTCTTCACGGTGCCCTCAATGGTGAGGAGCTCTACATGACACAAACCCCTAGCTTTGAGGATTGGACGGGCCGAGTGTGGCGAATGCAGAAGGCTCTGTATGGCCTCAAGAAGTCTCCTTGGTGATGGAACATTGAGATCAGCCGTATCCTTTTGAAGGGTGGATTTCTTTGTTGCATTGCAGACCCGGCACTCTTCATCACTCCTCCTAGGACTCCCTTTGCTATGATCCTCGTCTACGTGGATGACCTACTCATTACGTCTCTCGACCTTATCGTTGTCGAGCAGGTGAAGGAGTTGCTGAAGGGGACTCACAAGAAAGAGGATCTCGGGCCGGCACAGGTGTTTCTTGGCATGGAGATTGAGCACAATCTCGCGCAATGCATCATGCGGGTACATCAGGCATCGTACATTCAGAAGCTCGCCAACCGCTTTGCCGATCTCTTGACCACTGTCCCTGGCTCCCAACCCCAATGACCTCAGAAGTGCACGCGAAGCTAAACGCTACTGACGTTAGCACCTTGGGTGCAGCATTGGACATCACTGTGTTCCTCCGCATCATCGGGTCACTCATGTTTCTCGTCACCACCACATGGGCCAACATCGCCTTTGCATGAATTTCCTCATCTAGTTCTCACACGTCCCAAACCAGCTGCACCTTGATGCAATCATCTGCATGCTGTGGAATGTGGTCTCCACCCCATGCCGAGGCCTCACATTCCAACGGCAGCCGTCCGTGGTACCCGTGGGCTACACTGACAGCTTATGGACATGGAGCCCACATGGGAAGAGCAGCACAGGTTGGATCTTTCTCATCTGGGGTATGGTAATTTCATGGCATAGCGGGAAGCAGAGATGTGTCACACGTAGTAGAACAGAGATGGAGTACGTGGCTTTGGGCGCTTGTGTATGTGAGAGTGTGTGGCTGCACCGTTTGTTGGGTGAGTTGCGTCAGCTTGTGTTCCCCATCACCTTGCATTGTAACAACGAGAGTGAGGCTACAATTGTCGACAACGATGGTGTCCACCATGCACGCACAAAGCACATCAATGTTGAGTATCACTACGTGCGTTCCTTGTTGTATGAGGGCAGCGTTCACATCGTGTGGGTCGAGACTGTGAAGCAGTTGGCAGACTTCCTCACCAAGGCGCTAAAGCGCAACTTGTTCAAGAAGGCTATGAGTATGGTTGGATTGCTACCCTGAATGCGTGTGTTGTGACTCTTGTGTCTGCATGGGTTCTTGTCCCTCATCCTTGTTGCACATGTCATCCTTCTCCTTTCATTCTTGCACTCAGTGTTTGGTTGAGGAATATGGGGGAGCATCACTTTTGGATGCTCATGTACACTAACGCCTGTGGATCATGGGGGAGTGTTGTTGTTTTGTCTATGCATTACCTCATTGACTCATACTGTGACATCTCGGCTGGTGTACATGCTCGTGCAGACGACTGAGTACATGGACGCTGAAGCCGACGGGGCGCTGCTTGGTGGAGTGAACGTTTCCCCGTGAAGCCAAGCGTGTGGTTCTTCTCCTCGTGCTTCTGATGTTGTACCCTTGTACGACCAGATCCATCGTCAGCTACCCATGGCTGTCACATCATCAGTAGTCGTAGTTGGCTCTTTGAAATAGTGTAGTCGAAACCTGAGTTCGAGCCGCCGTAGCTCCTTGTAGCTAATTTTCTTGCTGATTCTGACTGCATGACTGCATTCGCAGGGTGACTGTTCTGGTCTGGTCCAGTTTTTAGGCAAAACGGACTCACATGGGCATTCTGCCAGACAGGATATCGTATTACCGCTTTTGTTTGTAAGCAAAACAATTAAAACCATTTCCAAACCTGGTAATTTACTCCTTGTGTCTTTTTCTGTAACGGTCTGAAATCAGGTCACATCCCGAGGATCGGTTTGAATTTTCCTGGTGCAAGTCCGAGCCTCAGTGGACGAGTGCACTGCGCAAGCTCTCATTGACCGTGCGCAATCGCTACTTGACCGAGCGATGTCGCTCGTTGACAGCGGTTTGGTCAACGAGGTCTTGCGCACAGAGTACACACGTCGTGTGCGTAGCACGTCGCGTGTACTCTGTGCACAAGCAAGGAGCTCAAAGATGCAACCAAATGAAAAAATGACTAGGAAAAAAAAACAGCACTTTCATCCTACTGACGCTCCTCATCCTCAGGAATGGTGGAGTCACACAATAGCTGTCCGTGGTCCACACTTGCCCGCAAAGCCATGAACTGTAGGGTGGACGAGAAAATGGCTTCGTAGCCACATTTTGTCCATGTGGCTATGATAGTGGTGTGTGTGTCCTTCAACCTAAACCAGGACTCTAACATCCACCCAAGAAATTTCTCCTTCATCGGCTTAAGAGGAAAACGCATGCGTTCTTTTTCCTTTGACTCCTCTGTCATCAATAGTGAAAACTTCTCTTGTACTCCTTGAAAGGGCGTTGCAATCCCACATCCGCGGGTTGCACTTTGGAGGTGCACCCAGTGGGGATGTAAACCGGGACAATGTACGGGAAGTTCTCCTTGAGCCAAGTCCGCAATGCCTCCGTGCATTGCAGACGCCAAACGTCAAGTAGGACGACGCAAGGCTCCTTACCGACAATCTTCCCCTCCACCCCACACTTTTTCTTGTACCAAGGATGCAACAAGAAACAAAACCACTCGAGGGTCATCATTTCGTTCGCCCATTGGTTGGTGGTTTGCGTCATGTGCCACCCGGAACTCTTTGTGGCATCGGCGTTGGGCCCGGACGGTAAAACATCGCTTGTCATGCCTGCAAAAATGACCTGCAAAAAAACAAAGGGGAGGGATGTGATAGAAAGGAATGACAAGACACGGACAGAAAATTGAACAAAAAAAGGATTTTGGCGGCGGACACTAACCTGCATGGGGAGCATAACCCCGTCCATGGAGGTGGCCACAACCGTGGTGAGTTGACGCTTGTCATCGGCGTCGAGGACGGCGACCTCCTTGCTCCCGCACGGCGCCCACGTCTTGTTGCAGCTTGGCACCACCATGACGCCGGAGTGATCGGCGTTCACCACAAAAGTGCGGTCCACGTTGTAGGCCGCGACAGTGCCCGCCAAACGGAGCATCATTTCCCAGACACGTTGCTCCCCATTTGCAGGGAGCTTTTGAGCCGTGGTAGTTCGTGCGCGCCAAGACCACCCAAGGTCTTTCTCCATGAATTCATGGACCCACGTGAGGCCAAACGCGATAATGCCACCATTCTCCCTCAAATCCTCCGGATAACTGTTGAGGACAATGCCGCGGATGACGGCTCGAGCAGTGAGGGATCAAATGGGGACGCCAATGGAATGAAGACGCTCCAACTCACTGACTGCTTTGTCGACGACGTGGGGGTGACGATTCCGAAAGCCACACTATCCACGAGCACCAGGAGGGAGTATGGGATCTGGTGCACCTTTGGCAATGGGCTCATGAGGAGCTCTTGCCGCTGCCTCCATGATATGTTCGTGCGGCATTCTTGTGCCTCGCACGTACCATCCATAGAGTGTGCGTGGAGCAAGCTTTTTGTACACACAAAAGCCGCTTGGACCACGCCACACACGTGGTAAATGCTTCACGGAAGCATAGACGTTGCAGCACTTTTTAATGGTGGTGTTGATTTGGGGAAAGTGGTCGCGGCCAACCCAGTTCATGTAGCCACCCCGTTGGGTCGAGGGCGTTGCGTTGTTGCGGTTTGGCACGTTGGAAGAGGATGTGGCAATGGTTTTTTGCAAGCTTTGTGTGCTTGGGGTTTGCCCGGCACTACCTAGCACGTTGACGGCCGGGGCTTTGCGAGGGCGGCCTGGTTTGCGCTTCAACACAGGCGCTCGCGGTGGAAGACGTGCAGGATCTCTCGGGAGCTCTGCAAAGCGTTCGTCGCGAGTGCACTTGGTGAAGTAGCAAGTGACTGTGTTTGGCTCCATGGCGCAAGTGAGAGTGCAGGCCAGCTGAATGGCAACTGACCTGCACTCGCCACCTTTTGGGCTACCTGTGAACGCTCCCTGGAGCATGCACACTATCCAAACGCGATTCCGCTCTGCCACCCTCTGCCGACGGGTGGCCGAGCGGAATGGCGGAATGCAAGAACAACAAACGGCAAAGCTACGAGGTACCCCTTCGCATACGGTCAAAAGTGCCATCCACCCCGGGAGTACAATTTAGAGAACCATCCGCCCCGCTTCCAAAACGTTGAGCACGAGGAGCCCCGAGGTTGAAAAGTTGAGCACAAGGCGCCCTGGTTTGTTCTTGCTGGAGACGAGATACCCCGTAGGGTACGTGGTCATTTTCTTACGATGTCCATTATAAAAAACAATAGAATATCTCAACTTGTAAATGTATTCTTCCTCATACTTACTACCATTTATTGAAGAAGGACCTTGAGAGGAGTGCGCCCCTACGATCCTTGTTTGCACAGTGCATACCGTGTTTCTGTTCAGGTGCTTTCGTCAATGTTCATTGTATGACAAAGTCATGTAAACGGTTTGGCCGTTCCGCCCTGCGACACCATGTGCAAATGTTCACTCTTGTCGCATTGCCAGCTGTCGTAAAACCTTCTTCACAGCTGTCGCCTGCAAAGTAATGTACAGCCTGTGTACTAGTCGTTCATCTTCGCCGCACAAATCCGCTTTGCGCGTTCGCACGTAGCCGCCTTATGGGGCGCGCGAGTGTCGGCGCTTTCTTTTCTTTACTCCTAAGATTTCGTCTTTTCCTAATTTTTCAGCCATGTGAAACCTCACGAACTCAAATGCTCACCTCGTTCGACATACACGACACAGTCGTACAACTCTTTTACATTTTAATTTACTCTATGATTTGTGTGCGCTACTCGCATGAAAACCAGGGAAGACATACATGGTGCGAGCATGTAGGAAAATGACAAAAACAATGCAAGCAAAGGTTGGATAACGTACATGATGCAGTCTTCTCATTAGCCCCGTCGAGGCTCGAAACCAAGCACCATTACATGATTTCAGAGGGAAACAATTCTTCAGTCTGAAAGGGAGGAAAGTTACCACAAAAGGACATTGGAAACATGCAGGACTTATTTTGCATCACGTGCTGCATTCCTAAGGAACGACGACACAATTTTCTCCAACGTTCATACAATTGGAATTCCATGCCATAAATGCGACGCAATATTCAACTTAAAACAACATTTGCTTCATCATCCCAAAAAAACAAATCACTCTTCTTTCCATTCTTCAACACAGGAGTGTTCTTTCAAATCAGAGAACCTTCAGTCAATTTGAACAAGCCATGATCATTCAATTTCCGTTACCAGCTCAAATCATAAACCTATGTAAATACATACGATATGGAAAAACCTAATCATACAAAAGTATTCCTGTGTCGATATGTCTACATTTTGAAATAGACATATACGTTTACTTTTCTATGCAAACATACATGAAGATATTCATGTACATATAAATTTACAAATACATATACATAAACATATGCAGAAACAAGTCCACAAAGACATAAGTATACATATACATATACATACACATATGCATATGCATATACATATACATATACATATACATATACATATACATATACATATACATATACATATACATATACATATACATATACATATACATACATGTACATATAATTATACATATACATATACGTATACATATACATATACATATACAT
>SZWC01010792.1:4807-30357 GCA_023375785.1 Penium margaritaceum
GGAGAGGGCGAGGAGGGAGGAGGAGGAGGAGGAGCGGAGGAAGGGCTTTCCCATCGGCTCCTGCTGCTGTTGCTGCTGCTCGTGCTGCTGCTGGTGATGCTGGTCCTTCTGGTGCGGATGTTGCGGGAAGACAAATACATCGACGGTGCCGTTCTCTACGTTATCAAGCACAACGTCTTGGGTGTCTCTGTCCTTGCTGCTGCTGTTGTCGTCGATACGGCGATACGGGGTCTTGTTGGCCATGGCTGTCTTTCTTCCGCGTGGGCGGGCTCAGACGATGTGGGGAGAGACAGGACGCCCTAATGCCCTTTGTCCTTGATCCGCGAGATTCGCTAGTCAACGAGCTACGCAAATTCTTCGCGATGTTGCGAAATCAGGGCACGCGAAGCCACCTCCGTCGTTGCTTGCGGCGCGGCCAAAGAGATCTCTCGGGCTTCGGTATTCTCTCGAATGGAGGTATACACAGCTCTCTGCGGCGAATGCAGAGTTCTTCAGACGTCGTCGGGTCGCAAGCCGTCAGTCACGTCTGTCGCACGGGCGAGTGAGGTCGGACAATGTGGAGCGAGATGGAGGTGGCGCGGACGTTTCACGTTTCTGAATGAGACCGCCAGAGAGAGAGGCGTCGGCAATAGATAGTGACGTGCGTGTTGGGAGAGAGAGTGATCTGAGGCAAAGCAACACCACCAAGCGGAAAAGGCAAAAAGGGCTAGAGCGAGGGCCGCCGCGGCGCGCACGGCCCTCGATCTCGACGGCCTGAGGCGATCTGCGTGGGCGGCGTCGGTACAATGGCGATGGTATGAGAGGGAGATGCCGGACAACCCTCAGAGCACGGGTGGCGGGGGAAAGGGGGGGTTGAAGGGCGACCCAAGGCAGCCACGGGGGGAAGCGGGGCGGTGGTTGGGCCGAGCCCGTGCGCGCGTGGAAGCGGCTGTTATGGGCGGTGAGGCAGCAGCTGCGCTGCGGCGTCGGCATGAGACGCCATGGGCATCTCATGGGGATGTGCATACACAAGACGCCATCCGTTGCGAATGATGGCAGCAGCTGGATGCCTGACACGATGGCGGAAGAAAGACCCAGCTTTGGATAGAGCATCCACATGGCGTCATTCGAAAATGGTGCGTCATTTTGATGACGATTTTTTGTCGAGCATGGTGGCGCCTCATCCTCACTTCGAACGCCGGTTCGCGGTCACCATCGTAGCACTGGCATGGGCCAATGTGACACGCATACGCGCGTCGCGCAGATCCCAGGGGCCACCTGGTTGACGTCAGCACTTCGCTTACGTGGGAGCACATTTCAACCTGCCAGGGCCTCTGTTTTGCGATCCAAACGCAAGCCGGGTCATGTCATAGGAGGGCGGAAGTGGGAGATACGTGTACCGGCGCTTGCAAACAACTTGTTTAGGGGCGAATTTGCCTGAGGCAATGACCTGACCAGTCTCCACCATGAAGGTACAACGAGCACACATTTGAAAGATTACCTATAAAATAGTTGCCTGATTGTAATCACCATATAAGCGACAAAGTTTGACCTGACGTGGGAATCTCACCTTGTAGGTGTTACATATCAGACGTACACGAGTCTCTATGTAGCGTGGCCGTGCCATGCCGACCGGTCGAAGGAGCCACGTGGATCGAGTGGGGTCACCTAGGATTGTGAGACGTGAGACGGGATGGCTCGAGGGTCGAAGACCTTCAAGCACCGCGGTTTTTGCCTAGTCGGCCACAGAATCTGTCGAATCTGCTACACCCTAATCTTTCGGAGTGGACATTTCTGTTATTAGACCGACATCCCACCGTGCGTCCAAGACCCCGATTTTCACCCCGACGGCCGATGGCGATTTGGCCAACTTCCCTCGCCCTCCGGTGAACCTTCCCGAACTTTCTGATAACTTGGACCACTCTCGCGAACCCACGACAGAAGTGTCACGACCTTTCGGTCGACTTCTCAACGCATCGAGGCATATCTCGATTTATAAAGATGCATCTCGCATTTTCACCGTAAAACCTCAAAGCCCCCCGATTTCTCCGCGGAGCGTCTCGAATCCGACCAGTCACGATGCAACCCCACACGCGTCGCTCGACAATTGACCCAACGACCCAGACTGTGCCTCATTCGTAACTTGACACCTGTAGGTATATGTTCGATCATTTCGACACTTGTCATCGAGGTACACTTACCCTAATTATAAATTGCCCCAGTGTCCCAAATTCCAAATCGTGTCCCGCCTCGCAACTTCTACCAGTTCATCATCTACGCTCCGTTCGGCATAACAGTAGGTTGCCCTAATGGCTACCTTGCAAGGGGAGATGTGTTTCCGAAACAAAAAGGACGATTTTGGAATATACCCATCGTTTCGCTCAATGAATCAGCGGCATACATAGTCCAAAACGGAAAGACGGCTGTGTACATAGTCGAACACGAGAAGTCAACGGTATCCATAGTCGAAAACAAAATGACACAGGTGCCCATGTTTTTCATTGTGCGAGCGCAAACGGGTACGTCTAACATATATTTTATGTATTTAACAGATTTGACATGGATTTCGACTTTGAGGGCGAAGTCGAACTTCGCCAGTCATGGGGAGCTCGCAAGAGGGGTTTCGGCGAAACCTCCCTGCGAGATCGCGATGACCCTGCCAAACCCGCCATTTTAACTAGGGGGTTTCTCAAAGGTTTGGGGGGGGGGGGGGGGGGGTTTGCAGGATGCGGCGCACGCTGTGATAGAAGAAAGGGGATCTGTAGGGCCCCGCTATCGCGGGGCCCAGCAGCTACCTGGGCAAGGAAAAAAATAAAACCCAAATCCGTTTTGTAACTAGGAGATTTTTCGGAAATACGGGGGGGGGGGGCGTTTGCGACATGCGGCGCACGCTATGATGGAAGAAAGGGGATCTCATGGGCCTCGCTACCGCGGGGCCTGGCAGGTGCCCGGGCAAGTAAAAAAAAGAAACCCAGAATCCCCCAGTATAACTAGGGGTTTGTCGGATCGGTAAAAATGCCGATTATCCCCTGTTTTTTTCACCCTTGACCCTCATATACCCCTCGGTCGGAACAATAAGCCCCATCCGTCCCTCCGTCGGAACGAGAAGCCCCATTCGTCCCTACACCAGACCGATAAGCCCCATCCGCCCCTCCGTTGAAGCGATAAGCCTAATTCGCCCCTCCGCGAGCACGATAAGCCTCATTCGCCCCTACCCTTGAACAATAAGCCCCATATACCCCTCCATTGGCTTTCGATGTCGAACTGTGGAAAATGATGGATAATAAGCCTAATGTACCCATGGTTTGTGATGTGACGTAACACAACCAGCGGAACAGAACCTTGCCGTAGACACCTGTTGCCGATCGTAAATGCTTCGGTCTGCGTAGAGGCTTGGCATGGTACCATAGACACTTGCGCCTCCCTGCTTGGGTGTGCGGTCGGCCGCACATGACGACTGATGCTTTTCAAAACCACGGCCCGGTACGGGACATAGTCGAGTCGTTTTCCCGGTCAAACCCGTGCATATGTTGTACATATATTACGGTTGACATCGCATTCGACTTCCTCCTCCCTCTCGTACTCACGAGTACATTGAGCAAACCCTATTTCGACATGTCACATGTTCGAGATACGCGTCCTCTGCCACCGTTGCAGCGCTGGGCTGGCAGCCCAAAACCGGTGCACGGTCCTTGGAGAACCGTGACATTTCCCCTCCCTCCCATGGATCACGGAACTGCGGTGGCCGAGTGGGCAAAGATAAAGCACGCATGGGACATCATCAACCCAAATACACCTGTCGACCCATGCACCATGTGTTGGCAGTTGGGCATGCGGGCACCCCATGCCCGCCCGTTGTACTGTCCACCCAATTGGGCGCCATGGATGTCGGTGTGGCCAATTCCATGTTCGCGGTTGTGACCATCGTCATCGTTGAGCTATGTCATTGGTGTTTTTCATGACTATTTGCATGACACTTTACACTGAAGTTCTTGCATGTTAAATGAACAATATACCACCTTTATTGTCATTAATAATCTACATTAATGCAACAGATTTTCCACTCATTTTGGGTATTTGTGGACAAAGTAATGATAAATATAGCAGCCCTAAGAGGACAGATCATGGGCAAATGTGCATCGTTTAGCCGGGCATTTTGGGCTCAAGTACTCTCATGTGACGTTCAAAATGTCAGCGTCATTGTGATTTTACACCCCTTGATAATAACTGAAAGTCCACTTCTTCAGCAAAACTGTGGACAAAGTGCTGACATATGTAGCAGCCAGAATAGGATACTTCATGTAGTAACCAGAACAATTGTGTGTGTGTATGTCGAAGTTATCTCTCTACATGGTTGTGGATGGATGTACAGGCTTTAACAGATAAGCCCATGTGATGTTGTTTCAAGTGTTACGTGAATGTTGTTCTACACATCAGTATGAACACAAGGAACAATCAAGTGGGTAGTAATGTGTTCTTCAACATTGGTAACTGTAATGAACCTTTGCTTGACAGTACTTGTTAAACATCGTGGCACAACATAGGCGGTAATTCACAAATGGAAATTGGCTTGAGGAAATTGCACTATGCAAATGTCAATGACTAAACACTACACACACTGAAGGTGTGATTTGTGATCTCGTCGAAAAGTTCACGACTCAACCCTCGGAGAAAGTGAACAATGTCACAGACACGACACAGCTGCTCCCACGGCTGACGGTGTTCATCATCGTAGAATACCTCTGTCTCGCTGTCTGAATGTTGGCTGCCACATCTGCTTCTTGAATCATGCCGGCCACTGGACCCCCCCCCCACGTGCGCTGAAGTACTGTACCTTAGCTTAACCCTAACCTTCTGCCTAACCCTAAATCCCCCCTTTCCTGGTGAACTGTGACCCGCCTGAGTGAATGGTTTCTTCAATCTCCACTGTCTAGCACACTTCATCCTGCACATGAACAAAACCAAGTATTAGTGATGAAAAGCATAGGTGGTGATTTACATGAAGGACAAATTGACCCTCGGGCCCGAGTTCTAATGTAGTCCCAACGCGAGGACCCGCATTGCCAGATCCATCAGCGCGAGAGCCTGTGTTCAGGCGGCGGTCAATGAAAAAACCCGCATGTTGCCGGCGCGATACGAGATAGCCGGCCTGCTACCGGGCTGGCCATCTCAGGTGATTGCTTGCCAGTCTAATGCGCCGGGAAACAGATTCGACAATTTCTTGAAAGTCTAAACCGTGTGGTATGGAAGGATAACATCGTTGGAACCTGTTCTGCTGACACGTTTTTTCATTCCTAACTGTGTTACTTGCTAAACAAGTCCAATTCGGTTCGTTGAATTATTCGCTACTTACCGACTGTCATGGGCGAACGCTGGCCGTCGATGTTTCTGACGGGCCCTGAGCTTGTCGAAGTTGGCGGACGAGGCTCTCTGGTTGGTCAGATCGGCCGGCGGGGCCGAAGGATTGGTCAGATGTTGAAACGGGTCCCTGTATCTAACCGTGCAACCAACCAGGGCTCCGAGGTCAAAGTTCTCTTACATGAAATCATGTAAGGGAATGCACGAAGAAAAATCAAACACACACTCACCTCACTCTGCCTCCTCTGGCTCTTCCTCGTACATCTCCTACCACTCTCTCTCCTCCTCATCCAACTATTGTGTGTGCTCATCCTGCGTCACTGTCTCACCATCATCACGAAGAGGAGGGGATTATGCACCAGATTTATCACTTTCACCACCATCATCCTCATCATCGTCGTCATCCCGAGGTGGAGCCTCGCGATCATACTCCACTTCACCACTAGCATACGCTGCAAGTGGAGCATCCACACTCATGGAGGCATTTGCACGTGCCTCCAAGGCTGCTGCAGCCTCTAGGCCTCCATCATACCCCCTTGCTGCAGCCTGAGCAGGGCTTGGATCTGGCAGGTTTTTGCAACGTGACTTGGTATGTCCCTTTTGCCCACACTTTGGGCAAATGAAGTTTTTTTTCGCAAAGTCTCACGGTCTTTCTGTGCGGTGCAATGGCGGCCCTTCCCACGCCTAGGTCCCGGCTACAGCCAGAGGGGTTCCACGGGCCGAATTGTTTTCACCACTAGAGAGGGGAGGGGGTTGTTGTATGCCTGATGGAACGCCATGCGGGTGAGTCCAGGGTCGGCAAGGTTCTCTGCGTTGATTCGCTTCACGAGCAAAAATGCGCATGCATGCTGACAAGGCAGTCCAGATTCCTTCCACCGACCACAGCTGCAGGTCTTCTCCAGGATGTCAACCTACCGCGGATGGTTTGTGGGGCCCTCCACTATTGCCGTGTTGGGACCCTCCTCCGTCACGGTGTTCTCTCATGCCACTGTGAGACAGAGGAGCAGTCGGTCGGCTTGGGCAGGGGCCAAGGCACTATGCACACCTTCAACCTGGGCACGGCGAGCACAGAACATGCACTGCACAAAGGGGTAGATGCTAACAAAACAGTAGTACGGATATAGCTTGCGGTGAGCTTCGATGCGCGCGTTCCAGCTCTCGGCTGTGTTGGACGTGGTGTGACTCCCTCTGCCTAGAGGGCAGTGGAGGCGTGTCCACTTCTCCAGAGGTACCCCTCCCACCACACTCCCATCCTCTCCTTGCCTTCCAAACAGGTATGCATACGCAGAGACACTCACTTGTCATAGATGGGTGGTTGCCTTCTCCCATGACTCAACATTCAACGCATGCGCACACTTCCATGCCCAATGTGCAGCCTTTTTCCTGTATGAAGTGCGGACGTTCTCAAGCAAGTGCCATGTGCAGTACGTGTGGGTAGCACCAGTGAGGTACTTCTATAGTGCTTTCTTCAACCCTTTCTCTCTGTCTGTGATGATGCAAATGCCGGAATGTGCAGCAGTAGGATACGCGAGGGCTAACTGACCGTAAAAAAACTTCCAGTCCTCATCCTCCGTCGGCGCTAGTGCCCACGCCATGGGAACAACGTGGTCGTTGGCGTAAAAAAATTTGGCAAGCAAGAGAACCTGCTTGTGCCCGTTTTTGAGAAATGTGGCATCCATCGTCAAAATCCGGTGATTGTGTTGGAAGCCGATCGTGGCAGCACATGGAGCGACAAAAGCCCATAGGAAGGCACTGTTCTTGTCCTTGTGCGTGACCGCGTGTGTACCTGGGTCCACGCGTCTCAGCTGCATGCAGCACGTGGACATTTACATGTGAATATATGTAAAATGTGCATCACAAACAAAGTGCAACGGAAAACAAGCACACTTGTGTACATACCTTGTCGACGTAGGACGGAAAGAGGCTCCACGTGTCGGTATTCTTGCCCATGAGGTTTTCCTGAGCCCGTGTCTTCACGCGGTAGAGCGTGTTGTTGGAAATGTTCACGCCGGTCCGTTCGTGGAGTAACTGCCGCAAGGTCGCTTTTGAAGTTGTGGGATCGCGCTGCAGGGCCTCTGATATTTTGTGGGCCACCCACCCCTTCTGCCGCGCCGGATTACCGCGGCCAATGGTAGGGACACACTTGTGTCCGTTGGCGTAGTGGGACACAATAACGTGTCCAAACTTACTTGTAACACGAGCCCGGTGGAGCCACATACAACCCTTGTTCTTCGCCTCGGAGCACGTGACGTGGAATCTGGCAGGCTCACTGCGCACCCACTTGAGACCGAAGCGGTTTTCAACCGCATTGTCCTCCACAAACGCCCAAGCGGCGTCCATGTTGTCGAAAAACATGCCCTTCTCTGGCTCCTTCGGCATCCCCTTCTGCTTCTTCGGACTGTGACATGGTTCGTCGTGTGAATCACCTGTCCATGACAGTTTAGCAAAACATGACAGAAAAAATGCAAGATTACAAATCTGTACTTGCAACAACAGGATTACGATTATGTACTTCCATCCACACGGTCTGCTTTTTCCTAAGGAAAGCAGACACAGGAAACATCATGGACACTAAGTGAGCATGAACGAGGTGGCCATGTGGGACGGACAGGACGCGACGATGCCCCATGCTTAACCAAACTCGTCCGGCTTCCCGGACATCGGGGGACCCGAGCAACAGCCTGAGAGCACATCTGCTATAGCAGCGTTGTGGTATTTTTGCAAGAGGAGATGTAGTACAGAGCGTTTGTAGCTGCAGTAGCAACAACATGGCAATGTGGCAATAGCCAAGTGGTAGCGGTAGCAGCAGGGCAACATAATAGTAGAAAGAGCAGTAGCAGTGACAAAATTTGTAGTGTAGCAGTAGCGTGATGGCGTAGCAACAAGCAATAGCAACTAGCAAAAATAGCAATGGCCATAGCAGCAGCAACAAAGTAGTAGCAGCGACACTAGCTACTATAATGACAAAGTAATAGCAAAAACATTGTAGCAGAAACAATAGTAGATGTGCAACTACACAATTACACTATTTTTTTCCCACTGAAGCCGCGTAAAATAAAACTACCACCTTAACTGCGCAACTGCACATCCTGGTTGCTGCATAGCAGTAGCCAGGAGTAGCAATGGCAAGTACCACTGGAAGGGGTGACAAGGTCACCCCCTACTCTCCATTTGTACACCGTGCTAACTTGTGCATAAGCTCGAGGGAGAAAGAGAGAGAAACATAGTTATGAGATGAGGACAGGCAAGTTTTGACCGTACTGGTATTTGTACTGTGTCTGCTCCTATTAGAGCATCCTTACTGATGTCGGTAAATAGACTCATGATTTCATCATTGCCTTAGCCGATATTTTGGCCAGAAATTCACTTTTGACACCGTTTCAACGCCTCGAGGAACACACATGTTATTTTGTTTTTGTTTTGACCACTTCCGTCTCCTAACCTATACTAATCGGTGTACGTGGTGCCAGACAATGACGAGGAAAATGAGTCGGCGGATCCCTCTCTGTCCTTCGTGTGACAAAATATGAGGCCACAGTCACATGTGATCGACGGCCTTTGTCAATCCTACGATGCGATCTGCAGACAGCATCAGGCACAAAAAGATGCACTTAAGAGCTCTGCGACCTGATATGGGAGTAGGTGGGGACTTCACACAAAATGCAAGGTGTAGCGGCTACAAGTACACCATCAGCCGAACAGTCCATTTCTTGCGTCTCAGCCAGACAGGAGCCTCTACCTGAGCTCGACGACAATGAGGATGCAGAGGAATTAGCTGTTGATCCACATAGGAGTATTGTTAACATGCTTAGGGATCAGCTTTGCCGGTTGCGACTGTGATCGCGGCCGGTCACACTGTTGCCACCATGTTGTCACGTTCTCTCGTGGCAGACAGAAGGTTTCTCCTCAAAGGTTTCCCTCTTGATGGTAGTCGCTCAGTGCTACATCCACCTCTACTAGATTCTAAGGTCGCCCTCACCACAGAGATGTGACGGAAGGACCTTGAGACTCCCCCATCTCGCTATGATGATAGCACAAGATTTAACTATTGGGAAGTCCTGTTCCAGTTGTGTACAGATGGAGAGGGCATTTGGCCCTATTACCACTGCTAGTGCCAGATTGACAACGACCACCAAGTCCAGACAGTGGCGAGAGTGATGCTGGACCTGCTCCATCTTGTGAGCTGTCGTCCCTTCTTGGGCTCACTATGGACTATGACTGGGAGGCATCCTTGCCGAGGCTGGGATTTGGCTCCCTCTTCATTGTGGCGACACATGCGATGCGGACAGGCCATCTCCTTGAGTTCCACTCCCTCCATCTGGGACCTTCAGAGCTTGTAGCTGACTAGTGGGTGCACTTCATGCATATGTATACTCGCCTAAGGACTTGTGATGATACGCAGCTATGGACCCTTGACAACACCATGATCAGGATGTATATAGAGTACTCTCCTCTCTTCACTGGCTATGAGCAAGTAACGCTCTCCTTGATGTCAAAGTCCCTTCAACTTCTCCATTGGGCCTAGTGTTACTTCCTTTATGTGACATCTGTTAGGGAGGTGGCATGTTCACTCCCGGAGATTCCGCTCGTTACAGCTGTAATTACATCTCCTCCAACACCTCTCATCTCGTTTTTCTCTAATCCCGTCTCTACCACTCCTTCCTCCCCTCCCTCTCCCCAGCATGGCCAGGGTCAAGGCGTTGCAGCTGCCACACGAGGAAGAATGGAAAGAACAGGCAATGCAAGGGGTAGAAGCAGCCAGCACTGGCCAGAAGTGGCAGTGGACATTCTCTTCACTGATAGAGCTGTTGGAGTGCTCGTTCCTATACGGAGTATGAGCAGATCCTTGGCAGGAGCAGAATAACGTGTGGCCTCCAGGTGGCACACGCGTATCGGACGTCTCCCGGCACTTCACCATCGGGCCGTATCACGACTATGACAGCAATAGAGAAACCCTTGTCCCTGAGTAGTAGCAGAGGCCAGGACCCTCACAAACACACCGTCGCAGAGCTTTGTTAGCTGATGGCACTTCAGGGAGGTGCAAGTGCACTGTCACAGTCAAGTGGTCAACAATTTGTGTATGTAATTGTGGAAGAGTTGCATCGGAGTGTGATGAGGATGGACGTGACAGCACCGCTTGGCTAGAAAATTCTTAGATGCATGTTTTCTTTTGTAGTTTGGAGTCAACTACCAAGCGCCCAATAGAGTTCAAGTGTTCCGTTGTACATTGCTCGGTGTTGATAACTGGTCGTGAGGCGGCTAGTACTTGGATCATCGACTCAAGTGCCATCCATCACATGACCTATCGTCGTGGTGACTTAGTTGTCCTCATTTGCGTTGAGTTTGTTCAGTTCATGCACATGGGATCTAGTGAGTCATTTTCTGTTCAAGGTGTTGGGTTTGTGCAGTTTGTTGGTCCGTCTGGCTCCTTGCATATTTTTAATGTGTTGTTTTTTCCTAGTATTGAGCTGAGCTTACTCTCAGTTTTTTTTTCCTGCACAAGGCTTGGCCTCTATTGAGCACTTTTCTCACTCCGCCACCGTGAGTGCCTATGACACTCAAGCTGTGGTGCTCCCTGCCTCTGTTGAAGATGAACTGTACTATGTTTCTCGCTATGCTCCCTTTGCCTCCTCTCCATTGTTCCTAGCTAGGCGTGCATTCGTTACTAGTGTTCTCTCCCCTGAGCACCAAAGCTTGTTGCATCATAAGCTTTTCCATGTGAGCTCTAACACTGTTTCCAAGCTCATTCCAATAAATCCAGCCTCAATCTTGATGCGGCTTACTTTACCTCTCAGGCTTTTTTTCCGGTGGAGCTGGTCCACTCGGACGTTATCGTCCCTCTTCCTCTCAAGTCTCTCTCAGATCGGGGTTAATACATCTTTACCCTGACTAACAACTTCACCCAGATGCATTGGGTCTATAGCCTTCTCCACGACATCGATGGCGTCCTGTCAGTGAGCCTATCGCTTATGACGTATGAGCAACAGTCTTGTTACAACATCCACACATTTTGGCCAGACTATGGTGGTGAGTTCTTGGACAAGGTGGATGTATTCTTTGCCGAGAACTGTGTCTTTAACCAGCTCTCTAACCCTACTACCCTCCAGCAATTGATGTGTCAGAGCGTAGGCACAACACCATGGAGGATGTGGTTTTCTCCATGTACTTTGAGTGCATCTTCCTGAGTCCTTTGACTTTATGGCTTCACCTCCATGATGTGGATCAAGAACCACCTGTTTTATGGTCCACTGCAGGACCATGTCATGCCATATGACTGTTATTTTGCCATCATGCTGACGCTTGACTTGCTAAAGTGTGTGGATCCCTGGATTTTTTCTAGCACACGGAGGACAAGCAGAGGTTCAAGGTCTCAATTCGGGGTTGCATGTGTGTCTTTTTGGGTATCTCCCACAGTCAAAGGCCTGGCTGTTTTGTGGCCCTACTCGTCATCACATTGTTGAGGCTCTCACATATCGAGACATGTCTAGAATTCTGTCGTTGGCCGCCAACTATGTTTCCACATGTATCACTTCCTGGTGGATGGGGGAGTCTAGGCCTATGGAGGTCTCTGCATGGGCCCCCTCACTTGTGGTCCAGTCCTCCGCCGATGACAACCCGGCCATCATGGGCGTGGGTCTAGTAACCTCATCAGTCCAGACTGGCACACCTTGATTTATGCCTCGATCTGTCCCGGTTGGCAAACCTGGCACTGTGCCTGCATCGGTCCTCAATGGCACACCTGGTCCTATACCTGCATTAGTTCCCATTGGTACACCTTGTCTTGTACCTACGTAAGTATCCACAAGCACACCTGATCATGTGCCTGTGTCAATCCCTAGTTGCACACCTAACCCTATGCTTACGTCTGTCTTCCCGTCTTCCCTTCAGGGCAGGCATGCGTCTCTTGCGACTGTATCCTCTCCACTTACATACAATTCTGCAGGCCCTGTGGCTGCATTTCCACTGCTAGCTCCACATGTTGATGTGAGCACCTTGGCCACCGGCCTCTCTCGTGAGCCTAGTGGTCTTCTGCAACCAATGGCCTCTACGGATTAGTAAATGGCTGACTTGACGTCCAGACATCCTGTTTGCAGTGTTGAGAGTGGTGAGTCCAGCACAAAGGCCCTATGCCCTAGTGTTGAGGAGGATTACACTGAAGTGCGCCCAGAATTTACCATTGACAACACGTTGTTCTCTTTTGAGTTTTCAGTTGCTTGTGATGTTGCACTCACCTTGTCATGGTCAGATCCACACATGACGCGTGTGCCCTAGCCACCCCGGTTCCCCCTCATCAACGCCTAATCTAGGCACATTGAAGGAAGCTCTCTCGGTAGAGGAAGCAACAATGTGGCGTGTTGCGATGAGGATGGGATAAAAGGCATCCAAGAGCATGGTGTCTACGACCTTGTTGACGTTCTGCATGGGTGGAAGGCCGGACAGGCTAAGTGGGTCTTTCGTAAGATGGTGAAGCCACAAAGCATCCTGCATTGGATTGCTACAAAGCAAGCTTGATTACCAAGGCCTTCTCACAAGTCAAGGATGTTGAACTCACCAACACCTTTGCGCCCGTTTGTTATATGAGCACAATTCGTGATGTGTCTGGTATCATTGGTCAATACAAATGGGAGTTGTGGTAGATGGATATGAATAACGTGTTCCTCCATAAAAACAAAGGATATCTACAAGGTCTAGCCACCTCGCTTTGAGGTTATTCACAAGGTGTGGCGCTTGTGCAAGGCCATTTATAGCCTCAAGTAGTCAAGTCGGTACTGGAACCTGGAGATCTCCTGCATGCTGACTCACGTCAAATATGTGTAGAGTAATGTCGATCCATCCCTCTTCCTTAGGAAAACAGATGAGCACTTGACTGCCATCCTGGTCTATGTTGACAACCTATTGATTGTATCTTCGTCAATAAATGTTTTGAAGGAGGTCAAGGTGGTCATCCAGGTTGCCTACATTATGAATGACCTTTATTTTTGTTTTTGTATTTCTTGAAATGGAGACCGCCAACGGTGGACACTCTTGCTGTACCAGGCACGCTATGCTTGTGTTGTGGAAGAGTGATTTGCTATCCTCCTTGGTGCAGTTTCCACAGCCTCAACACAGGTGGATGGTCAAATAACGTAGGGATAGACAGTGGATGTGATTGTATATGTGTGTCTCATTGGCTCTCTCATGTACTTGCCCACGACCACTCGGCCAATATTGCTTTCACTATACATCTCCTTGCATAGTTCCCAAAGTTCCCTCGTTTTAGAGCTCTTCATGTCATAGTGCAAGAGGTATGGTACGTGGTTTCCATGCCGTAGCTCGGACTCCTCTTTTGTCGACAGTGTTCGGTGGTAGTCAACGACTACACGGATAGAGACTGGGCCTAGAGCCGTGATGGGCACAGTCAGAATGCTACCCTACTGCCTGGTGATTTCGATTATTTAGCAGGCATGAATTTCGTAATCTTTGATTTCGGCGTCGGGTTTATATCGTGGGTGCCTCTTTAAATTCGTTGAAAATGCCATGGTGTCTGTTTAAATTCGGCGACGGGTCCGTGTCAATTTTTTCATTCGGCGAAAGGGAGTGGCCGTTCGACGGATGGGGGCCGTCGTGTCAGGATTGCGTGCGTCGTGCTTCGTCAACGGCAACGCGGGAAACTGTGTTCGGCTGCAACGGCCAATCACGCCACAGATGTTGGCACGTAGGGATAAAGGCGGGGAACGTACGCCCATGTGGTGCAGTCTACACAGCGAATCGCCATCCACTTTTTGCAGTCGACACTCCGGTACGATGGACCGCTATCTGCAGAAGGTCTCGCCTGAAGAGCGCGCATGTCGCATCATGCATGCTACTCGTCAAGGTCCTGCTGCTCGTACGCCACCACCACGCCGACCAGTTGGGAGGCCGCGCAAGCCTGTCACACTGTCGGTTGACAACACTGAGGAACCACGCATGCCAGTGCATGACCATTCGACGTACGCTGACCACAGGGACAGTGTCTTTCCTCCAACACCCCTTTCTCTCCCGTCGACCATTCCTCTCGTATGGTGCCAGGTGACGTCCACCGGTGGCTCTCAGTCCACCGTTAACTGCACCGTGACCACCCGGCCGTGTCCTCCAAGGAAGACTTGGAACTACAGCCCAGGTGCTGGAACTTCTGGCACTGCGGACATCAAGGGAAGCTCTCCACCCACTCAGAGGCGTCGTCCAACTGCGGCTGAAAGAGGCAAGGCTCCCGCCACGTCGCCGGTCAAGCGCCCAAAGCACGAGCCTCCACGAACAAGGCTCCGTTCAGGGGCGTTGTTCATCAACGACTCTGAACCCGACAACGTGAACAACAGCAATGGACACGGCAACATCAGCGGCAGTCACAGCGTTTACGAAAAGGAAACGTCATCCTCCACATCCAACGGTCAGGACAGCGACGACTCCATCAATACGGAGTGCCTTGCCCTCCAGGTCATGTCGAAGACGACAACCGCCGATACCGGCGGATCGACGGCTGGTTCTGCCTCTCGCAAGAGAGGCAAATACGCTGACTGGTTTGGTTCGGGGCATTTCCGAACCATTTACCAGGCGTACAAAATGCAGCCATCCGCGTACACAACTGTGCAGCATCTACGCCGCACGTTCCGCACACCGGATGGCTACTGTGTGTTCGACCGACTTGCGGCGAGCACAGTGGCGGGGTGGTTCGTGGAGGGCACAAAAATCGTAAAAAAGCAGTACGAGGATGCTGTCCTGGCGTCTATAGCGGCTGCACCATCAGCTCCAGTGAGCAACAAGAAGCGTAAGCACGGCTGCAAGGGGAAAAGTTCCTGGATCGCTGCCCAACCGGCCATCATGCAGGAGATCAAGAAAGTGCTGGAGGCAGACCGAGCAGCTGGCGTGGCGCTGAATAGCAAAACTGTGCGGCAGCAAGTGGGGGGGATCATCGCGCGCTATGCACCCGATGAGCTCGAGCGCATGGGGCTGAAGGCATTCAGCAGATCATGGGTACGCTCCTTCATCTCTCGTGAACTTGGATGGTCATGGCGTGCTGGAACCACGGCCGCGCAGAAGGTGCACGCCGATTGGGAGGAGCAAGTGCTGACATTCCACCGGCGAGCATCCTGCATGGTGACGCTATACGACATAAAGCCGTTTTTGGTCATCAACGCTGACCACACGTCGGTGCAGCTGATGCCAGCATGTGGACACACGTACGCTCCTACCGGAAGTGACGACGTCGGCATCCTTGGTCTCGAGGATAAACGGTGCATCACGGCTGTCGTCACCAGCTCCATGACCGGTGACCTGCTCCCCATGCAATTGATTTTCGGGGGCAAAACCGCGCGATGCCTGCCGGGGGGTGAAAACGCCACCAGACTGGTGGAGTCCGGGTGGAACCTGACGTTCACACCGACGCACTGGGCGAACGCGGACACCACGCGTGAGTGGGTCCGTGCTATTGTCGTGTCGTACTACAAACACACGTGCGCCACCCTCAAAGTGAAGGAGGGAGAGGCTGTCATCCTGCTCATCCTCGACACGTGGCGGCCTCAGTGCAGTGCGACCTTCCAAGAGTGGCTGACAACAAATTTTCCATACATGCGTACGGTGTACATCCCAGCGGGATGCACACCGAAGGCGCAACCGGCGGACATAGGCATCATGCGTCCGCTGAAAAACAAGCTTGAAGAACTGTTTGCAGAGTGGGGTTCCGAGCGGACACGCATGGGGGAGAGCACGGGCGTTGGGATGAAGGTAATGAAGGATGCAGCATGCTCGTGGTTTTATGATGCATGGATGTACCTGCAAGATGCTGAGCCACTAGTGAAAAATGTGTGGGCCAGGTCAAACTTCCCCAGGGTTTTCGACCCCGCATTCGAGGGGGCAGCAGCACCGTACGCTGGGAAATTACTTTTCCACTCTGATGAGGTCGAGGAGGAGGACGTCGTCGTGTAGTGTCTTTAATGAAGTCCTTTTGTCCTATCCACTGTACGCACGTATGTCCCCCTCTCGCTTTGTGTATTGTGCTTTGCCGAATTTGAACATGTCGCAAGTCTGGCACAAAATGACCAGAAAATAACCCTGACTAGAACACGTAATGAAATAGAACATCATAGAATACCCTACAATGAAAAACGCATAGTAACTGTTTAAATTCGATTACTGACTTCAATAATTAATTTGATGCCTGTATAAATTCGTTGAAAAGTTGAATTCGGCGAATTTCGACAAGAAAAAAAAAAAACTTAAAATCGAAATCACCAAGCAGTAGGGTATGTGTTTCTGCTGGATGACATCGTTTTATTGTGGCACTGCGACAAGTACAACTGCATTGCGCTTAGCTCATCAGAGGCAAAGTATGTGACTCTGGGGGCTGGAGCTGCTGAGGTGGTATGGCCGCAGTTTTTGTTTTGTGAATTGTATCAGTCTGCACCTTCCATCATTCTGCATTGTGACAACTTAATTGCTCTCATTGTTGCAGAGAACTCTGGACATTAATCTGGCCGTAGATCATCACCTAAGATAACATAGGCCACAAATTATTCTCTTCATGAAGGAATGTGTCTTGGAGCTTTTTTGTGAGGAAAGAGTATAACTTTGTCTACTGATTGTGCCTTATGAAAAGAGTGTGGTCTGAAGAACTATCTACATAGAGCTTCATGTAAGAGGGTTGAGCGAGATTGGTAACATATTGATTGATTTTAATAGCTGATATTGGAAGAAATCTTGATGTTTCCTGGAATGAAACATCACCTGGTATGGGGACATGTCACCTCCATATGATGTGTGGCAACAAGCATATTTGTATTCCAATAAAAATACATATCTATGACTACAACCGAGTCATGAATCTTATAGGGTTGATATTAGAATGATGATTTTTTTACTTCTTCTTAATCATTATCCACAAGGGTTAGCATCACAATTTTGTGTTGGTTTCAACGTTTTTGAGAAAATTTCCCCTTGAGTAATGCCATATGTGTTGTTGTATGGGCTCTGAGCTATTTCTCCTCCCTTACCTTGTCAATGGTTCACCAGCTTCCTATCGCTACGTTGCTGTCTGCTACACATGTCTTTGTTCCGGCTGCCCTAGTATTATCATCAATAAGCCAGACACTCCTGGGAGCTGGATTCAAGCTGTCCCTTCTCATAGTGAAATTGTGTCTTTGGATGCTAGGCTACATTCCTTGGGTCTCACGACCAAGGCATTGGTCGGGATTTTTGTCAGTGTCTTGCACCCTTGTACTGCTCTTGGATTATCCATCAAATTTGACAAATTTCTGAGTTCCATGAACACCTCTGTGGCTGGCTATGTTGCTGCTTGTTTTTCTACCATTGGCCTTTCTTCATTGGGACCTGAGCCCAAAACCCTTCGTGAGGCTTGTGAAGCCACTGATGTCTCCCTGTGGAAGATTTCCATGAAAGGGGAGCTCGTTGAAATTTATGAGCATGGTGTGTACAAGCCAGTGGACCTGCCATCTGGTCGCAAGGCTGTCTCTCTGCATTAGGTCTTCTGGCACAAGGTAAATCCTAGCAGTGAGATCAATTGCTACGAAGCATAAATCACTGGAGGGGGTTCTCTCAGATTCTTGGTACTCACTTTGACAATATACCTTTGCCTGTTGGGTGCAACACCACTGCTTTCACTCTTCTGAGCTTGGTGGCACACCATCATTGAGAGCTCAAGCCAATGGATGTGAATGGCACCTTCTTGCATGGCATGTTGGATAACAAAATCTATGTGGTACAAGCATCCTGTTTAATTTATGGTACCAACAAGGTCTGGTGACCGATGAGGTCTTGTATGGATTGAATAAATCACCCCAGTGACTGGAGGTCACTGCTATCCTTGGAAAGGGGGATACTACCATAATGTTGTGGATCCTACTCTATTTCTCAATCCTTCCTCATATCTTGTTGATATTTTGATTGCTTCTCCAGCCCTTTCTTCTATCCAGTGAGCATAGTTCCTACAACAAACCGTTTACCAGATGAACTATCTTGGTCTTACCGGTGTCTTCCTTGGCATGGAGCTGGAGCATGACCGTCCTAACCGCACATGTCATGTGCATCACGTAACTTAAATCCATAATTCAGATTATTTTTTGCTTCCTTTCTTGTTCTGATTCCCTGTTCCTTAAAACCTATGATCCCTGCTGTTCAAATGCTTGTTAAAACATCAAACATGTCTCAGCTTGGGAGGAGGTTGGTGTCACCGACTTTATTCGGGTCATTAGGTCCCTCATGTATCTTGCAACAACAACCCATGGTGACATCACGTTCATCGTCAAGTACTTGGCACAAGTCCCTCAGTGTTCTTGAATATTTCATCCACAAGATGTCCTTTATGTTGTATGATATGCTCTCTCAAGTGCACGTGTCAGGCTTTACAACAGGGGCAACCCTTGGTGTTCGTTGATGGCTACACAGAGAGCGATTGGATGCATGATACAGACGCTTGCATTTAACTAAGCCTTCAAGGTTGTTGGAACTGTTGTATTATTGAAAAGTGGTGAGCAAGGATGTGTTGCAAGGAGCCCTAGCAAAGCCGAGTTTTTCTCTCTTGGCTCAAGTATGTATGAACGCGTCTGGCTTTGTTCTATTGCAGCACCTGCACGGTTCTATTCACTATATCACTCTGTGCTACAAAAACCAAAGCAAAAAATCCATTACAAAAAGTAATGTATGGATCATTCATGCAGCAAACATGTCAACGTTGAGCACCACTTTATACGTGTCTTGCAGCTGGTGTTGTGAAACATGTATGGGTGAATACACGGTCTCAGCGGGCGGATGTCTTGACTGAGGTAATAAGCACTAGCTCATTAAGGTTGGTTATTCAAATGGTTTTTGTTTCTAACCCGCACACCCTTAGTGCCTGGAGTTTTTGCTACGTGTCATCCCCTTGAAGCCCTGCCATGTATATGAATCTGGTTTCGTCATGCATGCCATGTTTTTTACTGTTGCATGCACTGTTGTTTGTTTGCGGGCTATTACATTTTGGTATTGGTATCAAAGTGCTGACTTGTTAGGGATAACCACGATCCACCTTCCTCTGTAGACACGTACTATTGCAAAGAGTGAAGTAACATGACTGCAACACATAACCGCAAGTTCCTAGAAGCAACAAAGCTCTCAAGCATGTCAGGCATTCTCTTCGTTCAGCATGTATTACTTCTTCCATGTGTGCAGCTTGAGGCTTGTGCCAACTCTTTGCAATTTCGGCATGGATCATATCGGCTTAGTTCTCACAACTTATGGTTGTAGGATGATGTCAAATACTTATGCATGCTTGTGTGCTGTGTGGCTGGGTTTGGATAGCTACCGATTGCTGATCCCCCCGCGGTCATGCTGGTAGAATGTTTTGGCAACATTCAAAGTTTGGCTCAATCCCGGGGGGTGGCGGCAAGATCACCTCGTGCGTGACGTACGGCTGAGGCTCGCTTCACCAAGCAATTTTTTCACAAACCGCCTGATCTCCTTACCTTTTTGTCTAAGTGTGAGCTTGTGAGCGGAATCTATCGTCTCTCGCATCCTTGCTCCCTCATGCTTTCATCCTTGCTTCCTCATACGTTTCTCACATCCTTGATCCCTCATGTTTTCTCCCTCACAGGTTTCCATCACCTACGTCCATTATAGACAAAACATGAGCTGTGGTGGTGAGAGGATAGTTTTTAGTGACAAAATTTGGACAAGTATGGCACGTGGAACAAAGGAGAAATTACAATGAGCTTCCAATGGGCTTATGTAATTGGGATTGGCCACTAGTTCACCAGGCAAGTTCATCTCCTTCATGCCCAAATGGACTCACATAGAGTACGTAGACCTAAGAACACAAGATGATAGAACCTACATCTTCGTCAGTGGAAGGTCACTGAGTGCCTGGGTCTCAACCTCTAGGAAAATACATGAAACACAAAGAAATCAACAGAAATAGTGTATGATAACACAAGACAAGTTCTTGTAACACCGACAACTCAAGCACACAGCATGGAGTTCTCCAAGGCACCGGCACAAACCAGTGCCCAGATCTCAACCACCTCCACCACCACCATCTTACATGCCATGAATGGGTGAGCTAGGTTGTTGGGACATGTCAGGTGAGCCACACGAGCAGAAAGGTAATTTCTGGATAAATGCAGGAGCAAAACATGTAGTACCCACTGCACACCACTATGTGATTCTTACACAAGCTGCTAGACAAGCAGTGGCAGCAGTTCCAAAGGATGCCAAGACATGGGACAACAATGTGACAGATGGAGACGGGGAAGCAAAGAGGTCGGACGCAGAAGAAGAAAAAATGGGCACTGAAGAAGCCTCAATAGTTGATGTGGCAGAGGCACCTTTTTCCCCATCAGAGGCAGAGAGACCATTGTCCAGATCTGAGGAAGACATAGGAGTGGCGGCAAGAGAAACCGAAAGAGGGACACCACAATCCAAACTTGAGAGCAGGACAAGGTTGTCGACTGAGGCCAGACGGTTGAGGTTGCACACAAAGGTAGACTCAAAGAAGAGTGTGTCTGGGGACTCAATGACATGGCAGCAAGCATAATCCCAAAACTGTCAGACTTTTGACCGAGTCGACACTTCAAGAAAGACACAAATACGGCTCCAACTGGATAACTTACCATCACGGAGGTTCTTGGGGACCGAGATAGCAGCGAACCACCCCAAACGCAAGCAAGATGGAGTTTGGTGCGTCGACCACTCCATTGCTTGTAATGAGTGACATCATAAGTGAGGGGATCGTGTCGCACAAGGTTCCACACCTGAGTCATGTATGGCATGGCTTCAAAATAAGAGAGAGGCAGGAGATTAAACTCAAAGAGGAAAGAGTGGCTGCCATCACTAAGAGTGCGATTCCAGCATTCATATAAATCATATTGCAGGGGTTCTCAAGGAGTTAAACACTCCATACACATGCCACAAAAGGTGAGGAAACAAGAGGTGGGACGTGGGACTGAAGGACTCACCACTACAGTCAGACCGGAAAACACAAAGCTGTTGTTGGCAGGCACGCTCAGCCTGATAGAGCCAATCTTTGAGCACATCGGTCACGTAACTCTTCTGGCGCAAAGAAATGACCAAACAAAAGCAAAAGAAATTGTCCATGATACATATAAATTCTGCAAGTCCAAGGGAGAAAATGACGAATGAGGGATGAGGAATAAGCCAGAAGCCAGAGGAAAACCGAGCAGAGGTAAGGACAAGACAAATGGCAACAGTGCCAAAGACCAGGTACGGGGACGGCCCAAATGCACCGAGACTACGTGGCAAGGAAACATTCTGCCAATGCTCCATTAATGCAATATAAATAGACAATGTCCCCTGGACATCCTCAGACAATGCACCCATTAGTGTCCCATCAGACTGACATGAATGAAAGGATGAAGCTCCCAAAACAATCTCACCTCTCTTGTCATGAAGATGAGGAGATCATGGAGGATCTTCTACAAAGTACGCTTGACAGTACAGAAATCACCATGATGGCCACCATCATGATAATTACCATGGGGACGGTCACTGTTGTGTAGGGTAGAAGGTAGATGGAGGTACGTAGTAGGATGGCTGTCAAAGAGGAGGAAACCATCTAGGACCAGAGGGTCTTGAAGGGAGGAATGCGACCTGGAGGAGATTACCAGTGCCAGTGGTGCTCAAGTACGAGCCAATAAAGGTGGAATTGCTGGAGGAACCTTGGGTAGAAGCGAGAGATAAACTGGTGTACATGCCGGAGGCAGTACTGGTGCATGTCCCATGTGCGTGCATGGAATATGTCAGGCGGGTATCATTAGGCAGGTAAGGGAACTTGGTGGCAGAGTGACTAAGCTTAGCAAAGTTCTAGTAGATAGGACCAGCGGAGGATGAGGCAAGGGACGGAGATGATCTGCTGCAATCCTTGCTTCTGTGGCCTTTACGAGCGCCGGAACCCCCTCCATGCCCGCAACCATCACGTCCGTGACTTCCTCCCGGAGTAACACTAGCAAAACCAACAGAGGTGGATGAGGTACTAGAGGAAGAGGAAGAGGATGAGGGAGAAGCGGAGTGAACAAGGCAGTGGCGGCGGTTGTGACGGTATTGAAAGCAACATGGTGGAAGCACTTGTTCTTTGGGTTTCTCTACCAGTTTGTGAGGTGGGATACAGTGAGCTCATAGAGACGCCCGATGCACGGGGGTGCATCCGCTGCGAAAGGCTGAGCAGCAAGACACCTAATCTCAGTAGCAAATTTATGAACAAAAAGGTCAAATAGCTCAGAAGTAAGCCTTATGAAAATGGGGAGGCAAAGTGAGAGCTGGTCATGTGTTTACTTGCTGAGGCGTGAAGCACCTTCAGGCTGCGCGCCTGATAGACATCAGCTAGCTCACCAGCGCGCAAGTGCAATTGATCGAACTAGACGGTTACTTTACTTTGAGCAGCATGACCAGTGACAGTGTTGCAGTGGCAAATGAGTGCATATATGCCAACAAGATCATTGGAAGTTCCACGAAAACCTTGTAACAGCTGATCTAATCAGTGGGAATTTTCTAGGCCAGCATTGATGAGAATGCAAAAGGCATGAGAAAAATCAGTAGGATTTGGAACAAAGGGTGTGGAAATGAAGGCATTAGGCAAAACATAGTATTGTCATAGCTGCTCACATTATGCCCACACACTGAAGCGCACCTCCAAAAGAGGAAAAGGTAGGCTTGGTGGTGAAGTGCGGAAGTAGTGTCCCAAAGTCACGCTGGCGTGACTGAGGCAAGAGTGCAGGTACCAGGACAGCTGCAGCAGCAGACTGAATGGCAGCAGCAGTAGTAGATCCAAAAGCAGGTGAGCCTTTAGCTATAGTATTTCCAATGACGGTGAAGAACACAACAGCACGGTCACGTGCAGTGAGAAGGTGCTTCGTGAAAGGTTCAGTGACAGCCTCAGCAAACCCAGCCTTGGTAGAGTCAACGTCTTGTTGAAGAATTTTCATAGACTCAACGGGAAGACGTGTCTGCCATAGCTGGCAAATGCAGTAAGGAAGGTGCAAAGGAGACTTTTGACAACATTTCCCCCACCCGAGTGGGTGAGAAAATGGAGATGAAGCCTACTAGTAAGATGGGTAAGCTGTGATCTGCAAGAGTAATCCATTGAGAAGCCACCGTACCCAAATGAAGCTCATAGAGATGAGGAAGAGGGGGCAATGGCCAGTACAGGGTGCTCAACATGCGGTGGGAGTGGAAACAACACAAATATAGGTGGGGTAAGTGCAGTTGCAGAGGAAGTGAGTACGGAGATCCATGACACGATAGAGACCAAGAGACGGAGGAACTCAGTCAGGGAAGTCATGGAGTTGGCTGCAGCAGTGGTGCCGATGAAGGCCATGGTGTAAACGTGTGTTGTACTGGGAGAGGTGGATGCAATGGTGAAGACAACGGTCGCGAGAGTGGTGGCCTAGATGGACTGGACAGCAGCTGAGGCGAACGTCATAGCTGATGCAGCAGATACAACATGACCTAGTGCTGAGAAATTTGGACAGGAACGTTCACAGCTGCCCCTGCAAGGGCCCCGTATATACAGGCGGCCGATATGAAATTTTCCTCAGCCCAACCAACAGAAGTGGCAGCCGGTGCCCGGGAGACTATACTAATGGAAACAAAAGTGGTGGAAACAGCTGTTTTAGTGCCAAGAATGGGATAAGAGAGACATAATCTCTTCACTGCCGCCACACCGGTATGCATCAATGGGTTCAACAGGAAAGAGCCAACCGAGGGTGTAGGCTGATGCTAATGCTGTGGCTGCGGCTGTGACTGCTGCTGCTATGGCTGTGGCTGCGACTACTACTGCTGCGGCTGTGACTGTTGTTGTTAATGTGACTATGGCTTCTATCTTTTTTGCTGACAAACTTGTGGCTAAGACTAGGTCCCGCCCAAGGAGGGAGAAGCAGAGGGACCAAAGGGTGCTCTTACCTGTTGTACATGCATGTTTGCAAGAGTTGGTATGTGGTCAGGCAAGAAGCCGCCGACACGGATGTCTTCCATGGTACACACATGAAAATTGATCTCCTCCTGTTGGCGCTCATATTCCGGAGCAGCCTCGTCGAAGTCGCATTCGCCTGGTACTTACATAAACGCCTCTTGGGCGTACTTATGGTACTGGTTACACCAAATCTGTGCTGGAGAATTTTAACGTGTTCCACCAGGTGCAGCTTGCTCAAATATGGAAAAAAAAAAAGTCCTCGGCCAAGGCTCAAACTCAAAACTGGGACCTCGGCGATTTTCTGGAAATTCTGGACAGAGACTTGGTCATTTGAGCAATAAAATTTGTGAGGCACTCAAACGGCTATCTTAGGAAGCGTGAGATGACTCGTTGGAAAGCTTAGAAGTTGTAGAACATGCTCACAAAATTTGGGCATCACTGGTGAAGTATGGAGTACGTGGCACTGCTGCAAAGTTAGGGTGGTCACTTGTGAGAATTAACTTGGTTGAGGTCACAAGCACAAGAATCACTTGGATAGATTGTTACAGGTACAAGGAGAAAGTGCCTCATATATCCGGCACACCTAAAACACATGAGAGGCACTTCTCACACACAAAAAACCCTTTCTTCACCCTCTCGGGGCGCAGGTTGCACTTCTATGGTGGTTGAGAACCACTTTTGTACCCTTGGCGGTGGCCACACCTTGTTGGATTACCCCACACATGGTGGTAGTTATGGCCACCAGCTGACTCGCACAAGAAAAACCACAAAAACACACTCCACACACTTGTTGCGGTTAAAAAACCGCGCACACTCAATTTTGGGTCACGCGACGCGACAAGCAAAACAAACGTGACGCGATTTGGTGGCAAGTCACGTATAAACGCGGCTTGGTTGCTTGGTGTGTTGGCTAGGCTGCGTCGTGGAATTACGCAATGACTTGCGTGACTTTCCGGTGGCGTCATCGCATCACAAACTAATTCGCACATGTGTCGCTCACACATGCGCATATGTTTGTTCACACATCACGTGCGACTGTTCCTCCCACACCCACACACAAAAAAAAAACTGAGAAATAGATGGTGGCACATCGATTTTCTCACCCGTCTCAGAGAGTACGTCCAAATATGCCAGCCGGGGCTGACCCCGCCGGTCATGCGGTTTGTCGCAACCGGTGAACACCGTCACGACCTCCCCCACTTCTCTCTCTCTCTCTCTCTCTCTCTCTCTCTCTCTCCATGTCCGATGCACGGTCAAGGAGACCGCCGCCCGGCGGTTCTCTCCC
>SZWC01010792.1:36130-49079 GCA_023375785.1 Penium margaritaceum
GGCGCGCGCACTTCTGAGTAACAAACCCAGAGCTTCCAGACTTAGGCTCTAGAGCAGCAGACTGAGGGGGCAGCAGACTTAAGCAACGAGCGTGGAAGCCCGCACGCTGCATCAACAACGCATGCTGCCCCAACCTGTCGCTTAGATTTCTAGCTTGGTATCAGAGCCAGAGCGTAGCAGCAGCAGCAGAAGACTGGCGTACAGGTGCCAGACAACGCCGGCGGATCTCCATATGCGCCAGTGCAGGGGAAATGCTGCCGGATTTTTCCTGGCAGCATTGACCCGCCTGGTGGCGGAGTCAGAATTTTTCCCACGGCCACTGGGCCAGGGGAGATGCTGCCGGATTTTTCCGGCAGCACTGACCCCCACGTTGGACGCGAGGAGGTGAGCGGCCGGCCACGTCAGGCGCTTGCTGGCGACGACGCACGCGGTGACGTCCTCCAGGTGTGACTGACAGCAGCAGCTAGCAGCAGCAGCAGCTTACAACAGCACACAGCAGCAGCTAGCAGCAGCAGCAGCTTGCAGCAGCAGCAGCAGCAGCAGCAGCAGCTCCCTACAGCACTAGCAGCAAGCAAGCAGCAACAGCAAGCAGCAGCTGCAGCAGCGTGCAGCAGCAGCAGCAGCCGTAGCAGCGAGCCACAGCAGCAGCAGCAGCTGCCCGCAGTGGCTGCTGCTGCTCGCAGCCCGCAGCGAGCAGCAGCTCGCTGCTGCCAGCGAGCAGCAGCCCGCTGCTCGCTGCCAGCGAGCAGCAGCCCGCTGCTCGCTGCCAGCGAGCAGCAACCGGCTGCTCGCTGCCAGCGAGCAGCAGCCCGCTGCTCGCTGTCAGGGAGCAGCAGCCCGTTGCTCGCTGCCAGCGAGTAGCAGCCCGCTGCTCGTTGCCAGCGAGCAGCAGCCCGCTGCTCGCTGTCAGCGAGCAGCAGTCCGCTGCTCGCTGCCAGCGAGCAGCTGCCCGCTGCCAGCGAGCAGCTGCCCGCTGGGACAGAGAAAACCAAAAAAAAAGGGAAGAGAGAAAAAAAATCCCCCAACCTCGCAGCGTGTAGCAGCAGCCCGCAGCAGCAGCGAGCTGCAGCTGTAGCACGCAGCAGCTGCAGCAGCGTGCAGTAGCAGCGTGCAGCAGCGTGCAGCAGCAGCAGTAGTAGCGGCAGCAGCACCACCAAGAGCAGCAGCAGCAGCAGCGGCGGCGGCAGCACCAGCAGCAGCAGCAGTAACTGCAGCGGCTTCAGCAGCAGCAGCAACAGGAGCAGTGGCAGCAGCAGCAACAGCAACTGCAGCGGCTGTAGCAGCAACAGCTCCTGACGTCAGCACCTCTCTACTGACGTCACTGCTGACGTCATCAACAAAAAAAAGGAAACCAAGAGGGAGACAACAACAGCACTGAAACTCAGTAGTCTTTGCTGACGGCAGCTATCCGCGGCTGACGTCACTGCTGACATCAGCAGCATAAACACAAAAAAAAACAAAGGGACACACGCCCATGGCTGACAATCCTAGTCAGGAGGGGTCCTCCTCTGTTGGAGGGACCCCTACCTCCCCTTTCTTGAAATGCCTGCAGCAGCACTAGCACCAGCCGTAGCAGCAGCAGCCATCGCCACAGCAGCAGCAGCAGCAGTAGCGGCAGCAGCAGCAGCTACAGCAGCAGCAGCCGCAGTAGCAGCAGCAGGAGTAGCAGCAAAAGCAGCAGCAGCAGCAGCGGCAGCAGCAACAGCGGTAGCAGCCGCTGCAGCATCAGCAGTCGCCGTAGTAGCAGCAGCAGCAGCAGCAGCAGTAGCAGCAACAACAGTAGCAACAGCAGCAGCAACAGCAGCAGCAGTAACAACAGCAGCAGCAGCAACAGCACCAGTAGCACCAGCAGCAGCCGTAGCAGCTGCCACTGCCACAGCGGCAGCAGCAGCAGCCCTTTGGTATCGTTGGCGGCAATCCTGACCCCCTCGTTGCTCTTCAGCAGCAGCTCGCCGCCTTGACGCAGCAGCTTGCAGTGCTCTAGCCAGTAGCCTCCCAGTCTCCCACCAGTGTGCCACCGTCGTTCGTCCCTCCAGGGCACGCCAGTCCAGTCGTGTCTGCTGCCACATACTACCTGGCACAGCAGCAGACTCAGCAACAGCGGCAGACAGTGACCTCCGTCCTTGGCCCCACTCTGGGTGCCGGCCGCAGGCAGAAGGACTTTGAGACGCCGCCGCCGCCGCTTCAGGCCAGCGAGCAGTTCCGGAGCTGGGAGCTCAACTTCCGGATCTGGGCGCAAGGGGAGGGGCTGTGGGCATATTACACCCTCCCTTACGACCCCATCCAGGCCGACCAGCTGTATGACGCTGGTCGCGCTGTTCGGGCCCTTGTCCCAGTCGCCCCTCCGGCTTCCCGCCTGGCCCTAGAGCCTTTCCTCAGCGACTTCATCGCTGGCGACACTCCAGACCCTGCAGCCGCCTGGCACGTCCTCACCAGGCCCCATCGCCTGTCCAGCGACGCTGAGCTTAGCCGTCTGCTCCGGGAGTTCAACTCCCTGCACATGGAAGAGACCGAGACAGACACTGCCAACTGGTAGCGGGCAGAGGACATCCTTCGTCTTCTCGGCACATCTGCTCCGCCTCCTCTGTCCGCGCTTCTCACCATCAAGCGCGGCGCCACCAGCGCGTACGCAGACGTCTTCGTCCATTACCCCCAGGACGTCCTCTCCACCATGGAGGCCCAGGGCACCCTCATGCCCTGGGCGTATGAGATTTTCCTCCGCATTGAGGAAGCTCGCCAGGAGTCCCAACTCCATCGCATGGAGGCTCTTGCATCCCCTGCCGTCGCCTCCCCTGCCGTTGCCTCTGTGGCCGTCGCCTCCCCCGCCGTAGCTATCTCCTCGTCTTCGGGAAAGAAGAAGAAGCGCCGGAACAAGAAAGGCAAGGGTCCGACGCAGCAGCAGCAGCAGCAGCAGTCATCGACCGGGTCCGGCGGTGGTGGCTCGGTCTGCCACAACTGTGGCCAGCCCGGACACGGGTGGTACACATGCCCTTTCCCGACGGACGAGGCGCGCGTCATCGCCACCCTGCGTTGCCAGCGGGAGCGCCGTCTCACCTCTGCCGCCGTCGCTACTGCTGGCCCTGACACTCCGACCTCGTCCAGTAGCTCTGCCACTCCGACAGCTCCGCCGGTCCCGCAGACACCCGCGCCACAGTAGTACTACTCACAGCCATCGGCGCTTCCGCTTCCTTTGCCGGCTCCGTCCTCCTCCTACCCGGGCTCCGGCGCCGTCACTCCGCACTCCGCCTACACCTCGGACCGTCCTCCTGTGAGCGTCAGCTGGAGCAGTACATCGCGCTCCAGCTTGGCCTGCCTCGCCCTCCTCCCCAGGAAGTGCGAATTGCGTCACCTCCTACCCTCCTGCCCAGCCCTGCATGACTGAGACTGAGCTGCGATCCTGTCCCGTTCCTTCGTCTGTCTCGTCGTCTCGCATAGTATCCTCCACCCCCTTCCTTGACGACATTGCGTGGCTTGACGATTGGCAGTCTCATTTCGCGCCCCCTTCCACCACGTCCGCGTCCCTTGCTTGCTGCCATGTGACTGTTAGCGATCTGGCGACCCCTGTCCAGGACCCTGCTGAGACCTGGATCATCGACTCCGGGGCCACACATCACATGACGGCCTCTCGCGAGGCCTTCAGTATGCTCGGTCCTGTAGGCGATGTCTCCGGTGTCCGGACAGGCTCCGGACAAGTGTTGCCGGTCCGTGGTGTTGGCGTCGTTCGTTTCCGTGGTCCTGCCGGTGACGTCTTCCTGACCGATGTCCTCTTCGTCCCTGGTCTCGAGCTCAGCCTCCTGTTCGTGACTGCCCTTGACCGCATGAGCATGGACGTTGTACACTCACGTGGTGTTGGCACTGTGTCGTTGCGTCCGTCTGGTCTTGTCGTACTGCACGCCACCGCCCGTGGCAACCTGTGGCATGTTCCTCGCCTCTCTTCTTCCTCTTCCGTCTCTTCCCCGTCGGCCGCCACAGGCCATGTATTTGTCACCAGTACGCTTTCTCCTCAGCACACCCGCCTCTTGCATCGCCGCCTTTGCCACGTCCACTCCACCGCCGTAGACAGCATGCTCCGCACCCAGCCGGCCAAGGGCCTTGACCCGGAGACTTTCCCTCTCCCGTGTCCCACTGAGTGCATTGACTGTGCTCAGGGGAAGATGCACCGGTCCACGTACCCCTTGTCTTCCTCCCGTGCGTCCGCCCCTCTCAACCTTGTCCACTCGGACGTCATGGGCCCTCTCCCCACCGCGTCCGTCGGTGAGCATGGCCGCTATGTCCTCACCCTTACGGACGACTATTCTCGCTACCGCTGGGTCTTCTGCCTCCGGCAGAAGAGCGATGTCGCCCGCGCCATTCAGGACTGGCTTGTCCTCGCGGAGCGCGAGTGTGGCCGCCCTCTTCACTGCTTTCGCTCCGATCGCGGCGGGGAGTACATGGGTGAAGCCACGACCTTTCTCGCCTCCCGCGGGATCCACCATGAGACGTCTGCACCCTACACACCCGTCCAAAACGACGTCTTTGAGCGGTGGAACCGTACCATGGCCGACGCCATCCGCACCATGCGGGTCGAGTCCGGTCTTTCCGATGGCTTCTATTTTGATGCCATGGCCTACATGACCTGGGTCTGGAACCGGATTCCCCACGGTCCCCTTCCCCGCCAGTCCACGCCCTACCAGCACTGGTGCGGTCGGCGCGCTGATCTCCCCCCGGCTCGCGTCTGGGGCTGCGTAGCCATTGTGTGGCTACCCGTCCCACAGCAGGGTGGAAAGCTTGCCCCCCGCGGACGCCCCTGCACCTTCCTCGGCGTGTCTCGTCAGTCCAAGGCCTGGCGCTTCTGGGACCCGTCCCGGCACTACATCGTCGAGTCGTGCGATGCCTTCTTCTTCGAGGAGCTGTTTCCCCGCGACCTCATTCACTCCGGCTTGTCCGTGTCCCTTCTATCGCGTGGGGGAGTGGTGAGTCTGTCCTCCGTCCTGTCGCTTCCGGGTGACACAGCACTCCGTCCCTCTGAGCTAGCAGCCCCAGTCGCGTCCACTGGCCCCTCGGGGCCAGCAGTCCCCGCCGCGTCCGCTGGCCCCTCGGAGCCAGCAGTCCCCGCCGCGTCCGCTGGCCCCTCGGGGCCAGCAGTCCCCGCCGCGTCCGCTGGCCCCTCAGGGCCAGCAGTCCCCGTCGTGTCCGCTGGCCCCTCCGGACCAGCAGTCCCGGTCGTGTCCGCTGGCCCCTCCGGACCAGCAGCCCCGGTCGTGTCCGCTGGCCCCTCCGGGCCAGCAGCCCCAGTCGCGTCCGCTGGCCCCTCGGGGCCAACAGTCCCCGCCGCGTCCGCTGGCCCCTCTGGAGCAGCAGTCCCGGTCGCGTCCACTGGCCCCTCCGTGCCAGTAGTCCCAGTCGCCTCCACTGGCCCCTCCGGGCCAGCAGCGCCTATTGCGTCCGCTGGCCCCTCCGGACCAGCAGCCCCGGTCGTGTCCGCTGGCCCCTCCGGGCCAGCAGCCCCAGTCGCGTCCGCTGGTCCCTCGGGGCCAGCAGTCCTCGCCGCGTCCGCTGGCCCTTCCGGATCAGCAGTCCCGGTCGCGTCCGCTGGCCCCTCCGTGCCAGCAGCCCCGGTCGCCTCCGCTGGCCTCTCCGGGCCAGCAGCGCCTATTGCGTCCGCTGGCTCCCGCGAGCAAGTAGCCCCGTCCGCCTCCGTTGGCCCGTCGAACTTAGTGCCATCTCCTGCCCGATCGCGCTACACACGTGGCCTAGGCGGCAGCCTCCAACCTCGGTCGACAGTGAGCGCGCAGACCATTGCACCGCGTCCTGTGGCGCCTCGACCCCCTGTGGCTCCACGTGTCTCCTTCACTCCCACGGTCGTGGGTGGGGACCCTGGCACTAAGGCTCTCAGCCTCACCACCTCGGCCATCATCTCCGACCTTCACCCGGGCTCTGCACTGGGCTACGCCATGCTTCATCACGAGCATCGACATGTTGTCATGGAAGCACTCGCCCGCATCCCACCTAGAGCTCGTGATGCACACGCCCTCTCAGTCCGGTCCACAGCACGCCCGGAGGACCCAGCCACCCTACGCGAGGCTCGAGCCTCTCCTGAGACCGCACATTGGGATGCTGCCTGCGCCGAGGAGCTCGCTGCTATCCGCCAGCACTACGTGTATGACCTCGTCGACCTCCCTCCAGGTCGGAAGGCCATTGGCGCCAAGTGGGTCTTGCGGCGCAAGTGGAAGCCTGACGGGTCCTGGAGAAGTACAAGGCCCGCCTTACAGCAAAGGGGTTTGCTCAGGTCCCTGGGGTCGACTACGACCAGATCTTCGCCCCAGTCGGTCGGTTCTCCACTAGCCGGGCGCTCTTCAGCCTGGTTGCCCAGCATGGGTGGGAGCTGCATCAGATGGACGTGAGCAACGCATTCCTCCATGGCTCACTGGAGGGTGAGGAGCTCTACACGGTGCAGCCCCCAGGCTACGACGACGGTACTGGGAGAGTCTGGCGGCTGCGGAAGGCCCTCTATGGCCTGAAGCAGTCGCCTCGGTGCTGGAACCAGGAGATTAGCAGCACACTTCTCCGTGGCGGCCTCCAGCGCAGCACCGCTGACCCCGCACTGTTTCTCAGACTGCGAAGTCAGACCTTCGCCGCAGTTCTGGTATACGTTGACGATCTCCTCATCGCGTCGCCAGACATGGCTACCATCCAGCGTGTCAAGGACTTGCTGCACGCCGCCTACCAGATGAAGGATCTCGGGTCTGCCCGAGTCTTCCTTGGCATGGAGCTCGAGCACGATCGCTCCCAAGGCATCCTACACGTCCACCAGGCTGCCTATGTGCAGACCTTGTCCGCTCGCTTCGCCGAGGACCTGCCCCTCGTGTCCAGCGCATCTTCACCTATGTCACCCGATGGCCAGGTGAAGCTGAAGAGTCCTGACCCATCTGTTGTAGGGGAGCCAGTTGATGTGACCACGTATCTGCGGAACATCGGGTCACGGATGTTCCTGGCGACGACAACGCGTCCGGACATCGCGTTCGCCGTCAACCTCCTGGCCCAGTTCTCTCAGGAGCCGCGTCACCTCCACTACGAGGCCGCGATCCGAGTGCTGCGCTATGTCGTTTCCACCCCTCGGCGAGGTCTCATGTTCCGCCGCCAGCGGTCCGTCGTCGTAGTGGGCTACACCGACAGTGACTGGGCCGACAGTCCAGTCGGTGAGAGTCGCACAGGCTGGATCTTCCTGATCGGCGGCACAGCTGTGTCCTGGCGCAGTGGTAAGCAGGGGTGCATTGCACGCAGCATTGCTGAGGCTGAGTACGTGGCACTTGGCTCAAGCACGTGTGAGAGTGTGTGGTTGCGTCGTCTGTTGTCCGAGTTGCGTCAGTCTGTCGCATCCATCACCTTGCATTGTGACAATGAGAGTGCCATGGCCATTGCCGACAATGACGGTGTGCATCACACTCGCACAAAGCACATCAATGTTGAGTATCACCATGTGCGTTCGTTGTTGCATGACGGCAGCATCAGCATCGTGTGGGTTGAGACAGCACGGCAGCTAGCTGACTTCTTGACCAAGGCACTGAAGCGGGACTCGTTCAAGAAGGCTGTGAGTTCAGTCGGCGTGCGTCCGTGATTTGCTCTCTTGGTCTTTTTCTGCGTCTCTGCGTGCCCTGGGGGAGTGTGGATGTTGACCGTGTCTCTGCCCGCCCATGTGCACTACGCCTGTGAGTCATGGGGGAGTGTTGGTTTTTACTCTCATTGTGCTCTGTTGTGTCTGTTGGTTTTTGCACATCTCTCATTGTGCTCTGTTGTGTCCTCCCGGCTTGTGTACATCGGCGTGCAGATGACTGACGGCGAGACGCGAAGCTGATGGAGTGTCGTCCGGTGGAGCCGACGCACGCTGAGGTCTTCTCGCAGTTCGCTGGAGCCTCCTCTCTCAGGCGACGCGCTCAGCTCCATCGGCAGGCCTCCTCGGCGGTCGTGCTGCCGGCGGTCATTGACACCGCATTTGCTGCTTGCATGCGTCCAGCGCGTCCTATTGCGTCTGTGTCNTCGTCATGCACTGCCTAGGGTCCCAGTTGCATGTTGCATGGCCCTGTTCGGCAGCACAAACCATTGTGGGCATTATCTGGGTTTGGGCTGCCATAACTCATCGCTACTATTTTTCTAGTAGATTCTGACTGCACGGCTGCGTTCGCAGCGGCGGTATTATGGTATGGTCCAGTTTTCAGGCAAAACGGACGACGCCCGGGTTTTGGGCTGTCGGCTGTCTGGCAGGCCTCACCGAGAAAACCTGCCAGCCTGAACTGAGCTATTTTCTGATTGGCTGTTGAACTGAGTAACAAGCTCTACAGAGCTGGGGGGGGGCCTAGAACTTGGAGGGGTCTCCCATTGTTGTTCATTCTTCATTCCTAATCAGTCACTTGCAGTTTTCAGCTGCTTTCTGGCGCTAACACTGGCGTGCGCGTTTCTGAGAAACAAACCCAGAGCTTCCAGACTTAGACTGTAGAGCAGCAGACTGAGGGGGCAGCTGACTTAAGCAACGAGCGTGGAAGCCCGCACGCTGCATCAACAACGTTGCTGCCCCAACCTGCTGCCTAGGCAATTCCATTTTGGTATCAGAGCCAGAGCGTAGCAGCAGCAGCAGAAGACTGACGAACAGGTGCCAGACAACGCCGGCGGACCCCCATACGCGCCAGTGCAGGGGAAATGCTGCCGGATTTTTTCCGGCAGCATTGAACCGCCTGGTGGCGGCGTCAGATTTTTTCCCACGGCCACTGGGCCAGGGGAAATGCTGCCGAAATTTTTTCGGCAGCACTGACCCCCACGCGTGACGCGAGGAGGTGAGCGGCAGGCGGCTTCTGACGTCTGCGGGCGACGACGCAAGCGGCGAACGTCACCCAGGTGCAGTGACTGGCACCGCCAACAGCAGCAGGCGGCAGCAGCAGCTCGCAGCAGCACGCAGCAGCAGCAGCTCGCGGCAGCAGTAGCAGCAGCTTGCGGCAGCGGCAGCAGCAGCGCGCAGCAGCGGCAGCAGCGTGCAGTAGCAGCAGCTGCACGCAGCAGCAGCTCGCAGCAGCAGCCCGCAGCGGCAGCAGGCAGCAGCGGCAGCGGCAGCAGCAGCCGGCAGCAGCGGTAGCGGCAGCAGCAAGCTGCAGCAGCTCGCAGCAGCTGCAGTAGCGTGCAGCAGCAGCAGCGAGCTGCAGCAGCTGCTACAGCGAGCTGCAGCAGCAGCCAGCAGCAGCAGCTGCCAGCCGCGGCTACTGCTGCTCGGTGCTCGCAGCGAGCGAGCAGCGAGCAGCAGCCCGCTGCTGCCAGCGAGCAGTAGCTCGCTGCTGCCAGGCGAGCAGCAGCCCGCTGCTCGCTGCAGACAGCGGGCTGCTGCCCACTGACAAAGAGAAAAGAAGAAAAAAAAAAGGGGCAAGAGAAAAAAAATCCCCCACCCCCGCGGCTCGCTGCAGCAACCCGCCGCAGCATCAAGCGGCTGCTGCAGTACACAGCAGCCGCAGCAGCTGGCTGCAGCAACAGCACGCGGCTGCAGCAGCGCACAGCCGCAGCGGTGAGCTGCAGCAGCCGCAGCAGTCGCAGCAGCTCGCAGCAACAGCAGCTGCGGCTGCAACTGCAGCAGCCACAGCAGCAGCAGCAGCAAGCAAGCAGCAGCAGCAGCAGCAGCAGCAAGCAAGCAGCAGCAGCAGCAGCAGCAGCAGCAGCAACAGCAGCAGCAGCAGCAAGCAAGCAGCAGCAGCAGCAACAAGCAGCAGCAGCTGCAGCAACTGCAGCAGCGGCAGCAACCGCAGCAGTAGCAACAGCAGCAGCAGCAGCGGCAGCGGCTGCAGCAGCATCAGGAGCAACACCAACATCAGCGGCCCCAACGTCCACCGCTGCTGACGTCAGCACTCCTCTGCTGACATCACTGCTGACGTCACTGCTGACGTCATCAACAAAAAAAGGGGAAAGGATAGAAAACAAGGGACACTGAGTAAATGGAGGGGAATCCTGATGAGGGGTCCTCCTCTGGTGGGGGGACCCCTACCCCTCCCTTCTTGCAGCGACTGCTGCAGCAACAGCAGCAGCACCCGCCGCCGCTTCAGCAGAAGCAGCCGCCGCCGCTGCAGCAGCAGCAGCCACCGCCGCTGCAGCAGCAGCAGCCGCCGCCGCCGCAGCAGGAACAGCAGCAGCCGCCGCCGCTGCAGCAGCAGCCGCCGCCGCTGCAGCAGCAGCAGCAACTTCCACCGCCGCTACAGCAGCAGCAGCAGCAGCCACCGCCACTGCGGCAGCAGCAGCCGCCGCCCCTGCAGCAGCAACAGCGGCAGCCACCGCCGCTGCAGCAGTAGCAGCCACCGCCGCTGCAGCAGCAGCAGCCGCCACCCCTGCAGCAGCAGCAGCCGCCGCCCCTGCAGCAGCAACAGCGGCAGCCACCGCCGCTGCAGCAGTAGCAGCCACCGCCGCTGCAGCAGCAGCAGCCGCCACCCCTGCAGCAGCAGCAGCCGCCGCCCCTGCAGCAGCAGCAGCCGCCACCCCTGCAGCAGCAACAGCCGCCGCTACAGCAGCAGCAGCAGCCCCCACCCCTGCAGCAGCAGCAGCCGCCGCCCCTGCAGCAGCAGCAGCCGCCGCCCCTGCAGCAGCAACAGCCGCCGCTACAGCAGCAGCAGCAGCCGCCGCCTTTGCGGCAGCAGCAGCAGCAGCAGCAGCAGCCCACTGGCAACATTGGCGGCCACCCTGACCCTCTCGCTGCTCTTCAGCAACAGCTTGCCGCCTTGACGCAGCAGCTTACAGCGCTACAGCCGGTCGCTTCCCACAGTGCCACCAGTGCGCCGCTGTCCTTCATCCCCCCAGGGCATGCTAGCCCCGCTGTGTCCGCTGCCACGTACTACCTGGCACAGCAGCAGACTCAGCGCCAACGGCAGACAGTGACCTCCGTCCTTGGCCCCACTTTGGGTGCCGGCCGCAGGCAAAAGGACTTTGAGACACCTCCGCCGCCGCTTCAGAGCGGCGAGCAGTTCCGCAGCTGGGAGCTCAGCTTCCGGATCTGGGCGCAGGGTGAAGGTCTGTGGGCCTACTACACCCTGCCCTACGACTCCACCCAAGCCGATCAGCTGTATGACGCTGGTCGCGCCGTCCGCGCCCTTGTCCCAGTCGCCCCCCTGCTTCCCGCCTTGCCCTGGAGCCCTTCCTCGGCGACTTCACCGCTGGCGCCGTCCCTGACCCTGCAGCTGCGTGGCACGTCCTCACCAGGCCCCATCGCCTGTCCAGCGACGCTGAGATCAGCCGTCTGCTTCGGGAGTTCAACTCCCTGCACATGGGGGAGACCGAGACAGTCACCGCCTACTGGCAGCGGGCGGAGGACATCCTTCGTCGTCTCGGCAAGTCTGCTCCGCCCCCTCTATCCGCGCTCCTCACCATCAAGCGCGGCGCCACCAGTGCGTACGCGGACGTCTTCGTCCACTATCCCCAGGACGTCCTCTCCACCATGGCGGCCCAGGGCACTCTCATGCCCTGGGCATACGAGCTCTTCCTCCGCATTGAGGAAGCTCACCAGGAGTCTCAGCTCCATCGCACGGAGGCACTTGCTTCCCCTGCCGTCGCCTCCCCTGCCGTTGCCTCCGTGGCTGTCTCCTCCCCTGCCACAGCTACTTCGTCGCCTTCGGGGAAGAAGAAGAAGAACCGCAACAAGAAAGGCAAGGGTCCNGCTCGGTCTGCCACAACTGTGGTCAGCCCGGGCACGGGTGGTACACGTGCCCCCTCCCGACGGACGAGGCGCGCGTCATCGCCACTATGCGCCGTCAGCGGGAGCGCCGCCTCGCCTCTGCCGCCGTCGCTGCTGCTGATCCCGACACTCCGACTTCGTCCGGCAGCTCTGCCACTCCGGCAGCTCCGGCTGTCCCGCCGACAGCCGCACCGCAGCAGCACTACCCGCAGCAGTACTACCCTCAGCCGTCGGCGCCTCCGCTTCATTCGCCGGCTCCGCCCTCCTACTACCCGGGTTCCGGCGCCGTCACTCCTCACTCCGTCTACACTCCTGGGCCGTCCTCCCGTGAGCGTCAGCTGGAGCAGTTCATCGCGCTCCAGCTTGGCCTGCCTCGCCCTCCTCCCCAGGGAAGTGCGAGTTGCGTCACATCTTGTCCCCCGGACCCTCCCTGCATGACTGAGACTGAGCTGCGGTTGTGTCCTCCTTCTTCGTCTATCTCGTCGTCTCCCGTGGTCTCCTTCACCCACTTCTTGACGACATCGCATGGCTTGATGATTGGCAGTCTCGCTTCGTGCCCCCTTCTACCGTGTCCGCGTCCCTCGCTTGCTTCCACGTGACCGTGAGTGATCTGGCGACCCCTGTCCAGGATCCTGCTGAGACCTGGATCATCGACTCCGGGGCCACGCACCACATGACGGCCTCTCGCGAGGCCTTCAGTATGCTCGGTCCTGTCGGCGATGTCTCCGGTGTGCGGACAGGCTCCGGACAGGTGTTACCTGTCCGTGGTGTTGGCGTCGTTCGTTTCCGTGGTCCGGTCGGTGACGTCTTCCTGACCGATGTTCTCTTTGTCCCTGATCTTGAGCTCAGCCTCCTGTCCGTGACTGCTTTTGACCGCATGAGTATGGATGTTGTGCACTCGCGTGGTGTCGGCACTGTGTCGTTGCGTCCGTCTGGTCTCGTCATCCTGCACGCCACCGCTCGTGGCAACTTGTGGCACGTTCCGCGCATCTCCTCTACCCCTCCCGTCTCCTCCCCGTCGATGTCCACAGGTCATGTGTTTGTCACCAGCACGCTGTCTCCACAGCACACCCGCCTCTTGCACCGTCGCCTTTGCCACGTCCACTCGGCCGCCGTAGAGAGCATGCTTCGCACCCAGCCGGCCAAGGGCCTTGACCCGGAGACTTTTCCTCTCCCGTGCCCCACTGAGTGCATTGACTGCGCTCAGGGGAAGATGCACCGGTCCACCTACCCCTTGTCTTCCTCCCGCGCGTCCGCCCCTCTTGACCTTGTCCACTC
>SZWC01010792.1:57547-76119 GCA_023375785.1 Penium margaritaceum
GGGAGGTGGGAGGTGGGAGGTGGGAGGTGGGAGGTAGGAGGTGGGAGGTGGGAAGAAGGGATGGAAGTCATGGGTACGTACATTGACACCAGCAGCTAGGGCGCCCACCACTATGCTCTCCACCCAGCCTCCCTTCCTTTCTGTGACCGTGCTGCTTCCGCCGCCGCTTCTGCCGTTGCTCTCGCTGGTACCCACGGCTGAAGAAACCCCATGGCCGCCACCTTCTGCACCGCCGCCGCTCCCGACGCCCTCCTTGTGCATCACTCTCAGCCGTGTGGTCATCGCACCTTCTTCTTCCTCTATTTCTCCTCGTCCTCTTTCTGGTTGCAATCGGAGGATGCCGCGCTTGCAGGAGACGTGCTATAGCCCAGTCACCTTTTGCCCGCCGTCTCCCGTCCTCTGGCCTGTCTGTGATCCTCGCCTTCACTGTGATCTCCCTTCTCCCTGCCTTCCCATCTTCTCGGCGTCTGTAGTTGAGCTGCCTTCCTTCTGCGTTAGTGAAGCACGTCTTCGATACGTTTTGCAAGTGGGCATAATCACCCATCTATCCGATCCGCGAGGGGATTGGTAACGCCCTACCCAGAGAACACAATATATTCTCGCCCTGCCCAGTGACTTAAAAATGAGGACAGCCCTGCCCACTAACTTCACCATGCTCGATCAGTCGCATGCGCCACTGATCAAGCAGAGCGAGGTGGGGGATTTCCAAACCCCTCGAGGCTCTTTCTCCCACCCAATAATCGCGATCGAGCGATGACCTCTCGTTGGGTTATGTAGTAACCCTATTACATGCCGATCGGGGTTCGGTGGATGCAAGAATAAACTGTAATTTTTCGCCAAAAATCACGCAGAATTTTTCCAGGATTAAATATTGTTACCGCTCTCTGAATCTCTCCTTGAACTAAGGACCTTGCCAGGAATTGAACAGAAATACTTGTTTGCCTGCGTCCAAACACGGGTTTTTCGTGAAAGGAGGAACCGGCCATCATAGAATCGGACAAGAAAAGAATTTCAGGGCCATTACACACATTAAGCTTTGGACGAGAATATTGGCCAAGCTTCCCGTCCAATTCGTCAGACGTTGGAATCCGTTGTTTAGGTAGACTGACCAAACAACTGATCCCGGCTACAAAATGTTAGGATAAAAACATAATTTGTGGTATTTTAATGCAAAATTATCAATCATAATTCTTTAATTATGGTAAAATCAAGTATTTCTAGTTTATTCTTCTATGCATCCTACATTAGCCTTTTGTCTAGAAAGCCTTCAAAATTACCCAACGTTGCTCGAGAATGCATTTATGTATGTGCATTGTTTCCTCAAAAACAAATAACCATGTTAATAGACCTCCATAATTGACAAAAGCAGACACAACAAGTATTAAGTAGACTTCTTTGACATACATAGTTTTTTTTTCTATTGCAATTCATGAGGAATAAGGATCTGTTTGGGTAACGTCGCATGCATGGGCGACGTCCTCCAATCCTCGACGGTCACACAACGTGAGCCTTTGGAGGGCCCCGTTTGAGCATCCGCGCGGAAATTGAGAACGGCCACCGGACAGCAGTCGCACTGGTAAAGAGGCACATAGAACTCGACGGCGTGCAGGTTTCGAGGACACCCAGGTCCAATGTGGCGTTACCCAGACTCACCCTTAATGTGGTTCTTCTATCGTCTCAAAATTGATATTATGAAAGTTTTATCTAGAAATCATTTTTAGGTCCATATGTAAGATGCTTTTGCATTACTATGATGTAACCCTTTTCATGCACTACGTGGAACATACGGCTCTTGTTTTTTTTTCCAACCCACAAACCCCTTGGTTTGATTTCAAGTTTTCCAAAAACGCCCGTTTCTACATCGAGCGAGAACGCTCAATCGCGATCAAGTAGAAACACCCGCTTTTGAGATCGGGCGAGAGCTCTTGTTTCATTATTTTCCTAACACGCAAACCCCCACTTTGTACATGCAAAACCTAGTCAAATGCTATCCCGGATCAATTTCAAGGTTTTAAGGTTTTACTTTTGCGCAGGATCCTGCTTTGCCCCGCTACTGCGAGGCCTAGCAGGTTCCCTTTCAACGAATGGGGAGTCTCGAACCCCCCATGTGAGCCACGAGCAAACCCCCCTTGAACATTCACGAACCCATCAAAAGAGGGGTTTGTGAATGTTAGAAATTTTGTTTGACGCCAACATGTCGACGCTGCATCACATGTAGTGTCGATATGATTTTTTTCGCTGTTCATGGGTAGGGGAGTCTTAACTGCAGAAGTTGGGTGGGGAAAGTTTATTCTTCCGAACGTCGGATAAGGCAGTTTTATTCTTCGAAACACCGGGTAGGGCATAGACACTATCAAATTTCGTGGGTAATCCCTACATGTACCCTGCGTACATTGCCCTTAGTTTTTGGCCAACCATCATCAAAGCACCCTTAGTTTCTCTGATTGTTTTGAAGTAGCCCGTAATCTAATAACTCACTTTTAAATAGCCCATAATTGAAAATTTCCTTCTTATGTAACGTTTGGTTTTTACTACGAGTTGTCATAAGCTCCTCCTTCATTGTCTGTAGCACTTTCGAGAAGGAAGAAGAGCATCCACGAATGGAAGATGATTTCAAAGAACGTGTTTTTTATGATGTTTGTGTGGCATCCCCAACATCGACACGTTACTATTGGATGTAGGGGTTTTCAACATGTAGGTACATCGAATCATCGCATTGAGTGTACACCAAAAGCCAGTAACACATCCTCTTATATGCAGAAGCTACCCATAGCTATGGCTTTTTGCAGTGTGAGGTTTGATGGCCTCGTTGGTGACAACGAATCTCTCTCATATGCCTGATCCTGAAAGCGATTCAACAACAGAGACATTGTTAAAGGTCCATGTTTTTACGATTGATGAGGGGCGAGTTGCACCTCGCTCCGTGGCCCTTGTCGACGGTATGCGATAGTCATTCGAGGCATGCATTGTCGTTTTGTTTGCTATGAAGGGGATGTCTGATACTCCCAGCAGAACATGGGTGTTCATACAGATGATGTGCGCGGCAATGAACGATTAAAGGAATTGGGAAATTTTTATCATTTGTATCAAGAATGTTTCTTTTATGAAAAGTGTCAAACACGTCCAGCTCATACATATATTGACGATAATCACAATGAAGCATATGTTGGATCTTCTGTGCTCAAGCCGAGCAATGCTCGCCACGTCACGTCGTGAGTGGTTTCTCCTAAAAATTGTGGAGAGAAGTCAGGGGGTTCAAGAATATTGAGGGATAGTTTAATGAGAAATTCAAGTGCCATCAAGAAGTCGACTGCACAGTATCAGAACATTCATACAGTTTGTGATTCTCCTATGGATCCTTCTAGAAAGGGGTTGAAGTTGTTGGAACAATTGGGACTGGACCATCGGAGGCGGGGGCAAATGGATAAAAATCCCTCGACCTGTTTGCGCAAGATTTGTAATGTTGATGTGCGATGGACCATAAATGTAAAGACAACGATGCTTACTTGTGGAGTGTAGAGACTCATGTACGCCTCGGGCGTAGCACTTCCCCCCTTTTAGCTATGATGTTCATGCGCGTATGAAGACGTAGGCCGATGACGACAGAAGTAGCCATCGATCAGATGATCAAATCCTCGGAGGTTGTCGTAGGGTTTTCCCTTTTTGTACGCAGTGTCACTGTCGTGCCACTTTACCACATGTTCGATTGTTTTTCCACGGTGACGATATCCGAGGATGCATTTAAAACAAATCACCCCAAATTTACACACTACTCAAACTGTGCATATGGCACTTAACCATACATGAGAAGTTTCAAGGATTCTTTCTTACATGTCATTCCTAAACAATAGAAGGTGGCAAGTAGCTTCCAAAACACATAATACACGATGTATCCATTCTCTTTTTACACATCGGAGTCTCACCATGATCCTCATTTCCAACAACTTTCTTTCTTTTTCTCTCATAGAAATCACACAAAAATTCAATACCATTATGCTAAGCTTCATTTAATTATCTGTAAAATATGTGTAGAACTGATGTTGAGTTTTTACACGAGGTTCTTAAACATTTATTTTGAAGTATAATTACATAGATGATTCCATTTCATAATAAAAACCTACCACATGTTGGCTTGTCCTTGTAGACCTACCTTTGGGATTTGTTTAAGCACACTGGGCTCCGCATGATCAAAGTTTACATTTTGAATGTCTTACAAGAACGGAAGCGGTGTTGTTGAGACTGACCAAAAATAGTGGTAGCTTGAGACCTGTTTTTTAGGCTCGCTCCCCACCCCCCCACGCCCCCTGGCCCTGCCCTCCTCCTAATTCAACAATGTGTACATGGGGAGTGTACGAGGCGGTGCACGGCAGGTGTATTACTGTGAACTATTGTTTTTTGATAAGGACGTATTCATGAAGCTCCTCTGGTCGCACTATTGTACAATTTCCTCCGACATGATACTGAAAAGTCTACAGTTCCATGTGCACTCACCCCATACACCTCAGTTGTAATAGAGGGGGGGTATGGTTCTGAAATGTACTGCCAACCCCCCTTCCAACAAAGAACTGTATGTGGCGAGTGTTGGTAGAAGTGGGCGACAAAGAGCTAATGAGAAGTATCGAGATCCACATACTTGCACACTTTGATACGATTCCCGTTCATCATCCATTCAAGTGAATCGGCTGTCGAATGTGGTGACCAAAAATATTTGAACGAAAACATGTTGGTCATCGAATGGTGAAGAGTCATCGAATGGTGGTCGATGGTGAAGTAGACGATTTTTGTAAACAAAAGTGTCGGGGAATCGTTGCCAACCTACCTTGGCCGGCGGCGAGGCCCGACACCCGACTAGTCGGGCTTCGACGGCGAAGCCGGACTACTCGGGCGTCGGGCATTGCTGTCAGCTGAGATCGACAGTTAATCACACATCTGCATGCAATTATGCCACAGGTACTACTAGCTTCAGTAGCCAGGCAATCACTCCATCGACAGGCTCGCTTTCTTTACCGCCGCTCGAGCGGCCAATAAATTTCTTGTTTGTGTCAAGAACAACTCCTCTAGACAAATAAGAAAATGAGATACACTCTCTGTTGTTTAACGCTCTTCAAGTACAGATATATGTTTGCTATTCAAACTACATGTCTAACCATGATTGTGTTTTTGTACAAAGGTATGTCTTTTTTTCACTGGAGATGTCTTGTGTTGAAAATTTCAACCAGGCAGAATTTTGGATGGAATTTGAAGTGTTTCTAATATTATTTTGTATGAAAGTGCAAACAATGTACTCGTGGATGTCTTTATATTAAGTGGTCAGCATTGATGTTTTACACTAGTACACACCTTCCATCACAATCAAAGCAAAACATTGTACACATATTTATCAATTTTTGTGTACAAGATCATAAAAAATGTCAATCCCACCCAAGTATTACAATACGTGCACAATATCATACACAACTGTTTTCTAGCTCTCAAAACACTCACCCATCCACACATCTCCTTATGCACCTTTTTTATACACTTATACCTGAGTAAAACTATGATCCTTCCAAATCAGACACATCACTCAAACCAAGACACACAAGTACAAATGCATACACACATATCGTACACCTTACGATACACCTGCACATACAATCTGCACATGCACATTCTAATCCCACAACCCCCTTTCCCCCTGCCCAAGGACCAACAACAAACACATATATAAAATCAACATACAATAGTACACATTTATGCACACAACACATACATCAATCCATGCACAATCATCACAAACACTTTCAATGAACACTTAAAAAAAAACACAAAGTCATCATACACTTGTTTACATCTCTACACACAACCCTCACACCCAACAATACACCTCCACATGCACTCCCCACACACACTTTCCAACCCATCCCCCCTCCTCCCTTCCTCACCCAATCACCACCAACCAATCTCAAACACAAAACAAAAACCAACATACACAAGTACATATTTGTACACACAACCTACACATCTAGCCATACACATCCACTTTCACTCCCCACATATACTTTCCACCCCAACCCCCCACCTCCCAGCCACCACAGACCACATCATACACAATATCATGCTTCTGCACACAACCAACCTATCCAACCATACACCTCCACATGCAATCCCCATATACACTTTCAATCACTACTCACCAAATCATTCTGAACCATTATCCACAAGTCTATATCCCTACAAATAATCCATACACCCAACAATACATCTCCACGTACACTACGCACATGCACTTGCCACAAACACCCCCTTCCCCCCCTTCCTCACCCTATGATCATGAAACAATCTCAAATGCAAAACACAAACCAATATACACAAGTATAAATTTGTACATACATCCCATACACCCAGCCATACACATCCACTCACACTCCCCATGTACATTTTCCACCCCCCACACTCCCCTCCCTCTCCCCACCCAACGACCACCAACCAACTTCAAAACCGTTACTCAAACCAACATACACAAGTAAACATTTCTACACAAGACCCACACATCCAGCCATACACAATTACTTACACTCCCCACATACCTTTTGAACTTCTCCCTCCTCCCCCTCTACCAAACCACGTGTGAGAAAGTCACTACAACCAATGTACTAAGGAGTACCTTGCACGGAAGCTTCCTACTATACTAAAGAACATTATAAACACCTCACCTAGTGTATAAAAGTCCTTTGATGAAATCTACCTATGAAGATGACTTCAACCACGCGATCCGTGTCACCATCCGCTTGCATGAAAGGCAGAGGAGCAATGTTTCTATCGCAAAAGGTCTCATGGGTTCCTGACAGTGCTTGAGCATGCGAATGTGGAAGATGGGGTGGATCGCCATGCTGTTGGGTAGGTGAAGCCACAAACAATAAGGGTTTGTATTTGCCCTTTGAGAAATGGTTCCAACCATTGGGGTTTTAGATCGGCAAAGTTCTGTCATCAGAGTTTGATGTTTGCCGAGTTGTGGAGGATTTGGTTGCCAGTGTTGAACACATTGTTTTTGCCATGTCGGTTTGATACTCGCTTCATAACTGTTTGTGCCTGTGGAAGGGTATGTCGTGTTTCCTCCCAAATGCTTGGAAATCATGTCGATGGATGACGACTGCAAGAATATTGCTCTAGCTTTGTAGTCATGCCAGGATGGCAGGACGTTTGCCGTAAACTGCTTTGAACAAAAATTTACCCGTTGCGGTGGACGTTGAAGAGTTGTATGTGAGTTCGGCAATTCACAATTTTACTACCCAATTTGTGGCGTGTGGTTTGCATAAAGTGTGGAGAAGTTTCTTGAGCGTCAGATTGGTTTGCTTGGTCTGCCCGTCAGTGTGAGGATTGAGTGTCATATATAGCCGCATGTGACTGCCATAACGCGTCATCGGTTTGTACTTAAATGGCTACTAAAGCGACCGTCTCTATCACCGATGATGGTATGTGACATACTGTTTAGCTGCACGATTTGATTTAAAAACATTTGTGTTGTTCCCCTCCCGGTGATGGTGGTTGTTCTTGGAATGAATACTCCGACAAGCAATATTTCTTAAAACCTGTCCACCACCACGAGGATGGCATCATAGCCTTTGGGATTAGAGGGTCACATAGTCTATGGTGATGTTGGCCCATGGATCCATCAAAACAGGGAGGGGTTGGAGAAGTCCTCGTGGCCTACTGTGATGAGATTTTATTCGCTCACAAGTGTCGCACGATTTGCATAAGTTTGTCACGTCGGTCAGTTTCTTGCCCCACCAGTAGCATTTTGCCAGCTTCTTCAGCATCGTGTCCTCACCAAAGTGTCAACCTATACCGGCGTCGTGACACTCTTCCAATAGCATATGTCGCAACTCCTTGTTCGGTGGCACGATGACCTAGCGAGTAAATTGTCATTACTAATAGTCGTCAAACAAGAACTTGGTCCTGTCACACCTACTGAACTCCTCGTAATCTTTTGCAAACAACCCTGTGAGATAGGGGTCTTGTTAGACAAGTAGCATGTTGATCTCCGCCACTCATAGCATCCACTCGAACTCGCTTTTTGGGTCGTTGAAGTTGGACTCGAGGAAATCCATCCATCAATTATGTTGATGGCTCGGATCTCGTTGAGTCTTGAGGTACTTGAGTGCATGATGGTTGGTGGGGATGATACATTGCCAAAATCCCATGTAGCATCACCACATTTTGAATGCATGCACAATTATGATGATCTCCTTTTTTTGCATCGCATAGTTGAGTTTTTCTCCGTGCACCATTTGCGATGTATGCAACCGGTTGTTCTACCCCATTGCTTTTATGTAGGAGAATGACTCCGATGACTTCATTGGACCCGTAAGTGGCCTTGACATAGTGCATGGTTGGATTTGCCAATTATAGGATTGCGCCAAGTTCTAGCGTTTCTTAAAGAGTTAAATGCTTCCTGTTTGTTGTCTTCTCGTCTCTAGACAATGGCCTTATGAGTGGGATTGGAGAGAGGCACTAATATCGAGGCTTAGTCCTTTATGAATTGACAATAGTAATTGTATAATCCTAAAAAAAATCGGACATCCCAAACATTGATTTGTGTTGGCCAATCAACAGCTGCCTCCTCTTTTGGGGACCATGATGGTAAAAAAAATAGGGCTTGTTGCAGGAAGTGCTCAAACAAGCACTCATTGCACAAGCACATATAAAATCTCTAGCGCAAGCATTGCTGGCACGAACACTCTTGCCAGTCGCACCACAGGCACAAGCACGAATGCAGGTACTATGAAATAGGACTTTGTCTTGCCAGGTGTAAGGCCAGTTATGATTGTGAGTAAAACTATCGCTTTGGGACATGCATTTATATTGCTGACTACGAGGACTAAGGAAGCAGACGGAGCAGGGGATGACAGTAGAGACCTCACAAAAGAGAATAGGTTGAGCCAGGAAGGTGAAAACGATCAATCGGTTGGGAAAGATGAAAAGAATGGCAAGGGAGACATGAACAATGGTGAGGAAAGTGTTTCAGGTTTCATTGTGGCCTCCGATAGCAAAAGTGAATTGATTATATGCACTGAGACTTCGGACAATGACTACCAATACGATGAGGCAATGGGGTGTGCATGATATGAGGTAGAGAAAGAAGCATGGAGGCGACATTATGCCATGAGACATGGGATGGGACAATCCACGGTTTCTCTGAATGTGGACTTTGGTGTCCGAATATAATTCAGTTAGACATGTTCAAGTTGTGTGATGTGTTCAACCATGTTTTCACAATTTTGTGCACCATGCTTCGGTTTCTGTTCTCACCAAGGTGTTCTGCATGTTAATGTGTAAAATTTCCCCACATTGTCTCATTCATGTGAATGGATATGTGACGTCCTTTGTTGTGTTTCTATGTTGTGTAGGTGGAGACATCATATATCATGGCATGTAAGAGTCCCCTAAACGAGGTACAGAGGAGGAGAATCGTTCCTGACTTATGTCTACATAAGAAAGCAATCCCTGTGGAGCCCAAAGGCCGTGCAGAATTTTCAGAGAATGGATTCCATGTTTCACGTGGCACATCTGTTGGTTCTTTGTGTGAGAGAGGTCAGACAGTAAGTGGCCAAGTCAAAGATGTGCAAAGGCGTGTCTTCAATGGCACCCATGCATAACATGTGATGTCAGTTACTACATACACAATCACCGGGTCTATGTTCAAGAATGGATCGTAAACTACCACTTAAAGCCAGTTTTCTATTGGCATCATGATTTTGTTTAGTTTACAGGATCCCATTGTTCATTTTTCTCAAAAAATGCCATGAAATGTGTTGGTTACTGTTTGACACGTTTCCATGTTCACCATTGGAACGATACCATTATATGTGGATTGCACAACCAAAAGAATCAAACACAACATGACTTGTACACGGTTACAAAAACAACATTTGACTTCACACCATATTATGCCTTCATAGTAAAATTATTGGTTTCATGATTGCATGAAAAGGGATCGATGCATGCTGTGCCTTTGTAGTAAATATACATCAAAAATACACATGAGGCGCCGGTAGTAGTACACACCATCACAAGGCCATGATAGCACACACATTGTCTCAAACTGCCCTAGCATTTCTTTCTTGCTCGACAGTTTAACGTACAATTATCAAATGTAAGGGAAACCTGAACACTTGCACAAATGATGTATTCAATGTGGTAAAAATCTTTACACATGATATTTCATACTTTGATAAAGGGCACTCATTTATGAAACAATGGCACTTTCATGCCATTGACATAGATAATGTCCAAATCAATAGTTGCATGATTATACCAATAAAGGAATCGAATCAACATAATACAAGTACTTCCTATTGGGTATGCAAGGTGTTTTATCTATGATTTCTGAAAAATAATGTACATGCCCCCAAAGGCATGCTTCGAGGAAGTAGAATGGGCATCATGCGGCTGCTGAGTTGATGTCCACTACTCCATTAATCCAAGACAAAAAAAAACATTACATGGACATCGTTGGACTTGATATCCTACAACCATGTAGGAAAAGAGCTGCGGATTGCCCAACGGTCTTACTCCTCCTTTACAAAGTATCACACATGTTGCATAGCGACGGGGTCCTTTGGTGAATTGAGTGGGTCCCATACCCACTCGTCAGTCAGGTGTGTATTGGTATTACATTTGGCATATCTTGCATTTAAAACTGATGACTTGTGAGTGGAAGGCTCCAACCAATAACCTGTTTTTTCCCAAACAACAAGACCCTTCAGCATAGTGTATTTTAGGGATATGTGCCGCATCATGGAGGTGTAATTTTGCTACCAAAACCGTCACTTCACGTGCTGATGGGTCTACTCAAGCAACAAGACCCCTTAGTTTCTGCAGCCTAGGATTATGTCCTTATTTGCTTCACAAAAGTGAAATTTCATGACAAAACAAAATCACACTTGCAACGAGTGGTGTATACAAGCGACATTCGCACGCCTTGTGTAGTATTTGGACGTAGACTATTTGAAGGTCGGTAAAAATAAGGAGCAACATGGCCACAAATTTTCGGAGCACGTTGGTGACATTCTCACCGGCTAGTATTGGTTGTTCTTGACAATATGTACCACGTAAGTACAACACTTATTATACGGTATCAATACACATCCTACCAGTAAAGACTTTAAGTTGAGTACGTATGATTTGAAGCATCAAACATTGTGAACAGTTCTCAAAATGTGCATGTGTCCTGTCTTCTTGTCTTCATTTTTGGTCAAAGCGAACAAGAAGACCCCTGCGCCCCATAGGGGCGCAGGGGTCTTCAATGAGTGAAAACCCCTTCCCTAATTTCATCCACGATGTAGGTTTTACGTTGTTTCTTGCCCAGGCTCTCGTTGGGACCCGTGGTGGGGCCCCTCAGGTTCCCTTCTATTGTATGGGGGATTTTCAAACCCTCCACTCAATCCACTCAGAAACCAGATATTAGAACAGTCAGACCGCAACCAAAACAACCCCCCAATCACACTCGGGGTTGTGGGTTTGATTTTTTGTTTTTGTTTTTGGGCTCTTGCTAGGTCCCACGATAGCGTGGCTCAACAGGTTCCGTTCCATTGCATGGGGGATTCTTGGATCCCCCACTTAAACCACTCATAATTCGGATACTCAAACAGATACGAACATCGCCTCAAATCCCATTTGTGAAAATTCGGGAAGTTACGAGATATATACTAGTGTACATCTCACGACTTCCATCACACATCCCCTGGTACACTCGCCACGTACACTCGGGAGGGAGGAGGGATGGACGGAGCGAAGTCGAGGGACCCGTGTCCCCACCTACTTCCAAAGTAGGAAAGTATAGGAGGTGAGTGTATGAGACAGTGTACAAGGGAGGGGTACTAATAAAGACACTTTTTTACTCTCGCAAGAGATCTTTGAGGAAGCCAAGAGATGTACACTAATGTACATCTTGCGAATTCAACCACATACAACCCCTCATACGCTCACCTCATATACTTGGAGGGGGGTAGGTAGAGGGGACAGAGTGATGCTGATGGACGAATCTCTCACTCCTCCTAAAACAAAAAAGTGTCTGAGGTGAATGTGTGGGACGGTGTACAAGGAAGGGGCTATAAAAAAGACACTAGTGTAGTGTGGTGTCTTAATATTTACACTACTATATGTTTGACGACTTCCACCACATATAACCCCTCATACACTTGCCTCGTATAATTCTGTGAGGGAGGGAGAGATTGAGCAATGTCGTCGGACTAGTGTTCCCTACCCCCCCTCGTGAAAATCAAAAGAGTTTATGAAACGAGTGTATGAGATAGTGTATGTGGAGTGATATAATAAATAAACGCTAGTGTAGTCATGTGAAACATTTTCCAAGAAGTCGTGAGACATACACTAGTGTATGTTCTGCACCATATCCAACATAAATATGCCCTCGTACACTGTCCTCGTACACATGGGGAAAGGAGGGGAGGGAGGGGATCGGAGCTCGTATGATTGAGTGTTTTCTATATGTACAAAAGTGTGTCGTATGTGTGTGAAGGTGTCCCGTGTATGTGCCATAGAGTATGTATTTAAAATATGGAGGGTGTGTCAAAATATGTACTCAAACTAGGTGTTGTGAGAAAGTCTTAGCAGCGAGATAAGGATATTCATATAGAAAATACCTCATGATCCTCGTATTATTATAGGAAGCTACTTTTCTTCACATGTTCCTATAACATGCCTATGATTAACAATACCTCGACAAGGTTACGTCCACGGAAGTTGTCGGACCCCAACATTCACGGCTGGACATCACCTCCATATGTGAATGCGGAGGAACCTTGTAGGATGAGCATGCTCTCCTCCATCTGTTGGCACGATGATATATACCAATCAGAAGAGGTGAGAGATCATGAAGTTGTTCGGTACGTCCACACGATCGACAACTTACGTGGATCCTCTCTAAGCATGCAACCACAGGCTTGACATGTTCTTGACTCCATCCCAAATAACAGAGCAGATCCAACGCCATCCCCTATAACTGCTTCCAGAAGCAATATGGTCATTTTCCAACAATAATTTCTATAGAAAACATTATCAACCTTGCTAAAGCCATTCTTAGTGGAGCTTTTGGTACATTGGCCATGTTCGTAACCATGGTGAGAGCTAGTATGGCTCCTTGAGGCACAATCGTTGGCTGTGCCACAACGGCCTATACTAAGGCAGCCTTTCCCTCTCCCTTTTCTTATAGTGGCAACAGCAAACGTGAATACATAGGTGATGGCAACTTCCTCTATTATAGCCAGTGTAGAAGGGACAACTACTAACTCAACATCCAAAGCTACCGGTTCCATGCATAGCTCCATAAAAACTACCACCCTCACTTGCTAGGGAGAGGCCCACACTTGGACATACCATGTCACCACCGGTGTTCTCATGGATTTTGTGGCTGTACGAGAGGCCGACACGATGTTGTTGGGTCTCTTCTACCTATTGATGGTTTTAGTGGCATGGCTTTCTGTTCTATCATACTCTACTACAGCAATCGTGCCACCCCTCTTCACCCTCCTCTCATTTAGCTAGTGTGGTGAATGCATGTGTGTGATGTCCTTTTGTTTTTTTCTTCCCTTACTTCATTTGCATTGTCATTGTTACACATACTTCACATTCTCTTGTACCATCCACAAGGAAGTTCATCATGCCTATACCAAAGGACACCGTGGATGCATTTGAGGGTGTCTTAGAATTGGCTCAATTTTCTCATTACCATGCTCAGAACATGTCGTGAAGAAACATAAATGGCCACTATTGTGGCCGACATTTTCACAGGGCTCCTGCACTCTGTTTCACATGCTATAGATGTCATACCTGTTGTAAATATTCTCCTTTTGTGGCTTCTTGAAACTGTGGCTGATGGAGTAGACCATGCTACAACATCTCTAGTGAGGTTTGCCTTTGTGTTACTACCTCAAGGCTAGAAGGAATTTGAGACCTCGCCACCTCAATCTTTACAAAGCTGCCTTTCACCTCCTAAGATACATGCTTAAGATCAAGGGCTAAAGGCAAGCTCCTTTTGGAGTTTTACTCTGCCAATGACACCATTGCATATCCCCTCTTCTATGCTACACCATTTGAAGTACGTGCGTGGTGCGTGCCTCCATTCTTGCGGGCTCTGTAGACCTCACTGATGAGATCGATGCATATAATGCTGACTCTACAAGTCAAATACTAGTGGACTCTTTGGGTGCTCATGCCCTTGCATTATATTCAAAGAAAAACACTAGGCACCCTGACCAAAGCACCTTAGATCTGCAATTCAACCAAGGGTAAATTGTCGAAATATTCCTTATTCTGGACCACTCCTTATGCAAAGTGATGGGTCTTCCTCTGAGTCCGTGCCTTCCTCCGATCTGAAACCTTGGAAAAGTGGAGGTTCCTATCTGAATGAGGTGCCTTACGAAATACTCCTATCTGACAAGTTTTACCAGCAGACGCCATGTTAAGTCCACTCGTCGAAGTTGCCACTCTTTGAAGAAAAATTAGTTAGATTGCTTATGTTTCGGCTGCCATCTCCCATTTGCAGTGAATTTACTTGGAAGATTTTGCCGTTGTAGCCGATGTATCCGCCTGTTGTTTGACGGGTACACGACGGGGCCGGCGCCTTGAGGTTCAACCATGGTGCAATCTCCGCGCTTCTCCAGACTTGGACTTATCTTGTTTTGCTAAGGTTTTATTTAGAACAATGTTGTTCCTATTTTGGATTCCTAGAAGGCGGTTTTTGTAGGGCTGATTATTCGCGTGTTTCATGCCGATCGAATTTTCCATCAAGTATGGCGTGAATGCTCGGACATAACTTTCAGGTGGGAGTAGGATATGTGCAAAACTTGCCAGCGGATCAAAAGATTTATCATCCCTGACCGTCACATAAACGGAAATGATTTTTTTGGAAAGCGCTTGCTGAGGACGCGCTTTTCATTCGTTGCCTTGTTTTTTGGCAAGACGTCAAGTCATCGGCGCGGATGTATTTTCCCTTCAACCAAATGCGTGTAATCCGATGATGCTTATGGGGTATGCAACCCGTGCCTTATGCACTTCTTGCACCCTTTTCAAAACCCTAAACAATTGCACTTTCACCTGGCAAGAGACTGCTGTAAACTGAAATTGAAGGAGGCATCAATTGATTGTTCACGAAAAGATATGCCAATCTGAAGCTCTCTGTCCAGTCCTCACGACCTACCTCGTTTCATCTGCATGGATTGTCTGGAAGGTTTGTTTGGGTTGTGAAATTGATCGTGCACCGCTGTCATTTTACCCTGTTAAGAAGCGCTCAAACATTCCTAACGGACGGTCAGCTTTGGTTATGTTGCAAGCAGGCAACTCGGCCAACATGAAATCCATGGCCGTGGCTGGATTGTTGTGGATACAGTCTGCATTTCCACCCACCCACAAGTCTATTCACCCACCCTGGTCATCGATGAATGAACCTGGACTCCGCGAAAGTGAGTACGGATAGACGTTTACAAAAAGAGGCTGTTTCATGGTAGATCGGTAACCAGAGTCACCGGACAGGAGCGAGCGATGGCGCGGTGGAAGTAGGGTCACAGGCAATGTTTCACCCACTTCCTCAACACGAAACCTCCACTGCCCTCAAATGCTGATGTCATTACACGGTTGGGCGACGTCGCGTTTCCCACTCACCACAACCCATCCACGACCCTTGTGCCGGAGGACGGATCATGCCAAGCCAACCCTGACATGTGCACGTCAGGTCGGATAAGGCCTGTGGCAAGATTGGCCAACGGATTAAACGGTTGGTCATCGCAAGCCTACACAAATTTGGAAAGAATTTGAATAAAATAGGTGTTTGACAGTGATGCTCGTCATTGTTGTCCCCGAACGTCATAGAGACTGGTCGAATCATCGACTCAAACGAGTTTTCCCTAGATGAAATGGAACCTATAACATTTGGCTTTACCTATTGAGTTTTTTTTATTTATAATTATTTATTTTATTTTATTTTTTAATTTCGGTCAGCAATTCGAAGCTGACACCTGCGTCTCCGCTGGCCGGCAAAGCTAATTATGAAAGCAACGAAAACCTGAACCCATCGCTTCGACGGAACGCCTACCGCAGCGGACACCAGCCCATACCCCAGCAGCTACAAGACAGGACTAGTGCCGAACAAAGCTGTGATTGGTGGCATCAGCGGCTGGAGCCGCAGGTGAGAAAATGATTTCAACAATCGAAATACTGCTCTCCATGCTAGAACAAATGCACCTCTATCTTTGATTTCCCGGAAGTCAAACAGAGTGCGATTCGCAAGGCCTAAGCACATGAAGAAAGAAGACAGCCAGCTGGTGAAGTATCGAAAAGTGCAAGTGAGATAGGCAGGAGAGTGGATTGCATCATTTGACCAATCATTTGATCATAAAACCAATCTAGTCCGAACGCGGTCATTTCAATACCAATTTTTCAAAGGGCCAAATAGCTCAGATACCCATAAAACGCAAAGTGTGGCTCTGATCCGTCCGGTAGCGGCAAAAACATACTCAAAAGCCCAGTCGAAAAATATGCTCGCTCGCGGCATGCGTCGACGGGCGAGCATGAAAAAATCCTGCATGCGGTCATCGCTCCCTCGCGATCGAGCGAAAACGCCCTCCTTTCGTTTTGGATAATTTTCTGTAAACGCAAACCTATGATTTTAACACACAAACCGCATTCAAACTATACCCCAAATTACATTCGAGGTTTTAGGGTTTTATTTTTGCACGGGCTCTTGTTGGGCCCCGCGGTAGCGGGGCCCAACCTCCCCTTTTCAACGCATGGGGAGTCTCGAACTCCCCTCAAACTCTAAACAAACCTCCCCCCACTAATATCACAAACCCTTCAACGAAAGGGTTTGTGATACTAGCGGAGGGCGCTGCATACCATGCGTCATCAGCGCATGGCATGTGGTCTCGCCATGCATTTTTGTCTGTTTTCTTTGTTACTGGCGTGGCGGTAGCAGCGGCTGATGGTTAGTTAGGTTTTTTCTCGCTCGACGACGGGTGAATCAGTTTTATATTTCTACTTTCCGGGTATCTCGTATAGTGACCCTTTTTCAAAATGCCTCAAGATTCTACAATGCTAAGAGATCTTGAGGGCATCTTTGCCGGCATTGGTGTGAAGACCTAAAAGAGTTATTGACCAAATAAAAGTGAACGTAATATTGATCCGTGGAAAGAATTGTTTATTTTAATACCCAAAGAGACTTGAAAATTCATCGAGCGATCATTCATTGAAGCTGAGGAACCTGCATTAATGTTTCGAACTACTTCAAAACCTTAGCGGATGAAACCTGTTTGGTTTTTATGGGTGTATTGATATCACCACTCCTTGTGGGAATCACCAGGTGTGCGCACGACAGCCACACCGACATTAGGCATCGTTCTGTTCAATGCTGTGCATTTCTGGGTTGTGCTTTCGACCAGCTGGTAGTGAGGTTGCAATTTTCGTATCCATTGTACTACAGCAAACGTTCTGAAGCTTGTCACTGTGAACAATATTTTCTTGCCGTGTCGCTCTCGGCGCTGATAGTGGCATTCACAACAGAACGTTGTACTGAGAGGAGAGAGAACCAATTGCCGCGGCGCATCTTCTGAGAGCGACCCGAAACACATTGCTCCGCCGCCTTTGCTTGCAGTAAGGAGAGACAATAAAAACGCGAACCGCCCGAAGCGACTCCATCTTCTCAATTTGACGAGACACACACTGCTCGGCCATCGACAGAAGCTTTGCGACAGTCGGGTGGTTAGTCGAGGTTGGCCTTCCGCTCGCAAACCGCGTGTCGTGGCGCATACAATCAAACGCACGCCCTCCGACAGTGGTGCTGACGACGACGACGACTTTCAAATTTGCCGTGCACCATCCTCCCACCGGCCACCCATGGCGAACGGACGCGGCCACTCGCGCGCGCTTCTGCTCACCATTGTTGTCCTGGCATTGTCTCTATTAGCTGCTGCGCGCGTTCACGCGCTCTGCTCGCCTTCCGCCTCCAAATCATCTACAGCCAAGGCTTCCAGCACCAATTCTCTCTCCTTCACCGGTCTCTCCTGGTTGCTGGGAGGCCAGAAGCAGCAGCAGCAGCAGCAGCAGCAGCAGCAGCAGCAGCAGCAGTAGCAGCAGGAGCCGCACCAGGGGCAGGCAGAGGACGGTGCCGTTGTTGCCGATGAAAGCGGCGCGAAGGGGAGCGCTGATATGTTGGAGGCGGTAGGCGCCGTGGACGATGCGCCACGGCGTGCCAGACCAAGCGCGGGAATCCTAGACACCAGTGAGTGCGTTAGAGAGTTGGCCGGTTGGCTGGGTGGTGCGGCCCGCACCACCCAGCCAACCAGCCGGCGGGCGGCGCCCTCACAATGCGGGAAGCGTGCGCACCGACTGGTCTCGTCTCAATAGCCTATTGCGTGAAGTGGGATGTGAAACGGTGTGTCAGAGTGCAACTTTTTGCCCACACTTATAAGGAGCTCAACCAGTCCCTCCCTCCCTCCCTCCCTTCCTCCCTCCATCCCTCTCTGCCTCTCTCCCTCTCTCCCTCTCTCCCTCTCTCCCTCTCTCCCTCTCTCCCTCTCTCC